>WNWK01055476.1:0-11268 GCA_009830355.1 Cherax destructor
TTCTTCAGGTAAAGACAATGAAGAGGTGTGTTGACAGTAAGGTGATTGATGGTGGTTGACAGTAAGATGATTGATGGTGGTTGACAGTAAGGTGATTGATGGTGGTTGACAGTAAGGAGATTGATGGTGGTTGACAGTAAGGTGATTGATGGTGGTTGACAGTAAGGTGATTGATGGTGGTTGACAGTAAGGTGATTGATGGTGGTTGACAGTAAGGTGATTGATGGTAGTTGACAGTAAGGTGATTGATTGTGGTTGACAGTAAGGTGATTGATGGTGGTTGACAGTAAGGTGATTGATGGTGGTTGACAGTAAGGTGATTGATGGTGGTTGACAGTAAGGTGATTGATGGTGGTTGACAGTAAGGTGATTGATGGTGGTTGACAGTAAGGTGATTGATGGTGGTTGACAGTAAGGTGATTGATGGTGGTTGACAGTAAGGTGATTGATGGTGGTTGACAGTAAGGTGATTGATGGTGGTTGACAGTAAGGTGATTGATGGTGGTTGACAGTAAGGTGATTGATGGTGGTTGACAGTAAGGTGATTGATGGTGGTTGACAGTAAGGTGATTGATGGTGGTTGACAGTAAGGTGATTGATGGTGGTTGACAGTAAGGAGACTCTTGATAAATGGTTTGAAAACCGACAAGTTGAAGATTGAGACACTGATGCAACATGTGGGAATCTTTATTAAGGAAACGTTCCCCCACACAGTGGCTTCTTCAGTCCTATACAAAGTAGAGAGGTGTAAGGAGAGGAGTTTGAGGTAATCAGTCCCTCGGCCTGGAGTCGATGTGTTCAGTCCATCACTCTTGTAGGAAGTACAGCATTACTACTACTACTAAGACTCTCAGGTAAGTACCCACGAAGGGTGATAATAGATTGGATAGGTGAAGAATAGTGGGTGAGAGGAGATTTTAATTAGTTGAAGGGAAAGAGCCAGGGCTAAACCCAGCTGCGTAGCGTTGGTTGGCAAATAGATGTGGTAGTTTGAGGAGTGGTGCTGCTCTGCATGTTGAAATCGCTCACTGCACGGACTGGATTTGGTTCGGGAGGCACGGGCAATTTGGGAGGCAGCCATAACGTCATTGCTGGTTTGCTTTTTTTTTTTTTTTTTTTTTTTTTTTTTTTTTACTGCTTCTCGTTAATGATTGAGTGGGGTACGTGGGATGTTGCTGGTTAAAAGGACGTCTTTTAAGGTCCACCCCTGCAGAGGGCAGGGAAGAAGTTAGGTGATTGAAAGTATAGTATTAGGTGTAGAGAGGAGGAGGAGTAGGATTATTGATAGAATGAAAAAGGTTAAGATTATTGTCTGGTTGTCTGATGACGTCGTCTAGAAAGGTTGTCCAAGTGTCTTGGTATGTTTCAATACGGTCTATTTGTCTGTCACTGAGTTCTTTCCAGAACACGTTCAGTGCAGGGGTGCTAGTCCTGTTGTGTAAGGATTCACTGGTGGCGAAGTCATCCCACTTCGTTCCCAGCACCCACCGCAATGCTCGGTTCTGGATTCGCTGCAGTTTCAAGATGTTTGTTTTAGCAGCAAGAGAGAGGGCAAGAGGTGTGTATGTGATGAGTGGTCTTATGAGAGCCTTGTACAGGTGGAGTTTGTGTTTGGGTGTGAGTTTTGAGCTTGAACAGTCTACCAAGGGCATTACTGGCCATAACTCTTTTAGTGTTTATGTGAGTATGTATTCTCAGTCTGGAGTCCAAGGTAACTCCGAGGACTGTGGTGTTGCGTGTACGTGGAATGGGTGTTCGTGTAGTGGTAGTTCTGAGGTAGACAGGCATTGGTTGGCGGTTTCCTCTTTGAAAGAAATATGTAATTTTGGATTTGTTGGCATTGGTTTTATACGCCAGAGGAGTTCCCATGCACTAATCCTGTCTACCTCACGTTGTGTTCTGAGTGATAGATATCTGCATTGTTCGTGTGCTATGAGCTGTGTAACGTCATCTGCATAAGCCAGTGTGAGTGTGGTGCAGTGTGCTGGGTCAGGTATGTCGTTTGTGTAGAGGATGTATAAGGTAGGAGAAAGCACGGATCCCTGGGGGACACCAGCTTGAAGGGTGAAGGAGTCAGAGAGACAGTTTTGGAACTTTATTCTCATTGTACGGTCATCAAGGAAGTTGCATAGTAGTTTTTTGACGTTCTGGGGAAGGTCAAAAAGGTTACATAGCTTGTACTTAAGCCCCGAATGCCAGACAGTGTCAAAAGCTTTTTCCACGTCTTTAGCAACCAGGGCTGTTGTACGTCCTTGTGCCTTATTAATTTGAATATAGTTTAAAATGATATTTAGGGCTGCTTGTGTTGATCTGTGTTGTCGGAAGCCGAATTGGCGGTCTGTCAGGAGGTGGTTTGTCTCAAGGTGCGTCCTTAGTCTTTGGTTAATGAGTCTTTCAAAAGTCTTACCTAGTGTTTCAAGCAGGCTAATCGGTCTGTAGTTCTTTGGGTCAGTTGAGTCTTTGTTAGGTTTGGGGATAAGAGTGGCAATTGCAGATTTGAAAAGGGGAGGAAAATATCCAGATGCAAGGCAGGCGTTGTAGAGGTTTGTAAAAGCAGAGATGACAGAGTCAGGGAGGTGACGGAGGATGTGATGTGAGAGGCCAGAGGCTCCTGGTGAGGGGAAGCAGGAGGAGGCGGGGTCACAGTGGGACCATCCACTAGTGTAAGTAGGTCTTCGTCCAAAGGTTCGACAAGTATTGAAGAATTCCTTGTATCAAGATCCCATGATGTTGCAGTGTCTGACAGATAAATGGTTTGAAAACCAACAAATGGATGGTTCCACTGTGATCCTGCCTCCTCCTGCTTCCACTCACCTGACTACAGTATATAAGTCACTTCTCTGGCCCTATGCTGTACTTTCAACAAGAGTGATGGACTGAACACATGGATTCCAGGCTTAGGGACTGATTACCTCAAACTCCTCCTCTCCTTACCCCTCTCCGCTTTGTATTGGACTGATGAAGCCTCTGTGTGGCGAAAAGTTTCCTTAATAAAGATTCCCATATGTTGCATAAGTGTCTCAGTCTTCAGTAAAGAGACTAAATGTATTTGAGAGTAACGAGACTGATGGTGGTTGACAGTAACGAGACTGATGGTGGTTGACAGTAACGAGACTGATAGTGGTTGACAGTAACGAGACTGATGGTGGTTGACAGTAACGAGACTGATGGTGGTTGACAGTAACGAGACTGATGGTGGTTGAGAGTAAGGAGATTGATTATGGTATAAAGAAAGGTGAGAAAGGGGCTGTGTGGAAAACTATAATAATGGTTACCTCTGTGAGGTGTCTTGTGTGGACACAGCCACCTGGCCACTGGCTTGAGACGTCGCATCTTGTGTTTACCATCTTACTCTTTATGAGACCTGGTTAATCAACGAGATACCACTGCCTACAGTAAGACGTGTACCACTACCTTATAGACCAGTATTCCTTATAGTGGTCAATATCGACCCTTAAAGGTCGAAAGGAGTATCGAAGTGGTCGATAAATTGCTGGGGTCAAAAGAGGGTTAGTACATGGTTGAAACTGGTTTTAGCCCAGCACATGAAACTCAAACAAAGCAGAGGAACAAACTGTATCTGGAAAACCATGGTGACTTAGGACTGAAACTGGCAAATGTCTCACCAATATATCAGTGCCTTGTTGACCATCTTCAGATTCAGCCTTCCCACTCACATCAAAAATTTCGCTAAAAAAAAGATATGTGAAATCTTATATTTTTTTCATAATTTAAATATTAATAATTATTTTTATGAAGCCATCATTATTATTATTATTATTATTATTATTATTATTAATATTATTATTATTATTATTATTCATTAGTACTATTAGTTAAAGTACTATTTATTAAATTATTTTCATATAATCAATGTGGGTGGATGAAGTGTGAATCTTCATGAAGGTGTTGATGAGTTGAAGTGTTTGAGGATCCTGAGTCCTAACCTGTACAGGTGTGCGAAAATAGACACAAATATAGTATAAGGCGAACCTTTATTGACTACGTTTCACTCAAACAGTGAGCATTATGAAGTTGCAAACAGATCTGCTTGTGGCTTAATAGAGTCAACTGTGTGGGCGAAACGTAGTTAATAAACATTACACTATATGTCTATTTTTCCATCATGTCGGTATTTACCATTTACCTCCACTATACACTTTTGGTGATTGACAAATTTTTAGCTACAAGGTCGTCGGTATTTCGTCCCACAGTGTCACCGTACACGGTAACGGGAGGTCAAGTTATTCCACACCCTTGTGAATGTGTTGTAAGTTTAGGATCCAATAATAACTCAATCGGGGTTTACAAAGAACTTAACACATCAACAGGAAGGTGTATAAGGGCGAGACTACACCTCAAAGTCACCCTACAACACCCGACTCTGGGAAATATAACTTATAACCAAGCATTAAGATTTTAACTTGTCTAATGTGTCTTAAATTCTTCCCAAATTTTATTAATTATAAAAGAATCCAATATGTATGAACCAAAAGCAATATGCATATTATTTTCAGAATAATTTTTATGAGACTTGATTCTATTGGATTACAGTCGACCATTGACTTGTTTTATACAACTTTCTCAGTCTCTCAAAAATCAATTGGATGGTTAAAATCTCTCACATGAACAAACACAGCATTGGACTCTTGTCCACTTCTAATGCTAAATTTATGTTGCTTTAATCATAAGAACATAAGAATGAAGGAACACTGCAGAAGGCCTACTGGCCCACTTTGACCGTAATAAACTTTTATCACATATTTTACAAGAATCTTCTTGACACATCCGTCAGCATTTTTGGGGAAGTTTCAGATTAAAAGTTTTTTTTTACTGTATCAAGATTTTTAAATACAACTTTGATATTAAAGTTCTTAGTAGAGAAGGAATATCAACCAAGTTTTCACGGTAAGGAAGAACCAATACAATTTTAGTTGAATAAAGTTGGTTGTCCCATTTTGAATTGTAAAAAAATATTTCTGGCAATTTTAAAGGTTTTGTCAGTTTCTTGAGTATTTTCAATCATTAGCTATTTCATAAATTTTCGAGGTTTCATCATCTATTAACTCTGGACTGCAAATATATATATATATATATATATATATATATATATATATATATATATATATATATATATATATATATATATATATATATATATATATGCCCTGCCGAATAGGTAAAACTTGTAGAATAAGGCGAAAATTTGTGTACGCAATAATTTCGCAAAAATCATTCTGAACCTAACGAGAAAAATATATTTCATTGTGTTTGTTTATTATTTAATTATTGTAAACTTATCTGAAATATATTTAGTTGGATTAGGCTAAATTAAATTGTGCTTGATATAATAAGGTTAGGTAAATTTACTAAGGTTCTTTTGGTACAAAATTATTAATTTTAACATTAACATAAATGAAAAATATCTTTAAACGTATAAGAATTTTTTTTAGAAAGGACTTAATTTTAAATGAGTTCTTGCTAATAGACCAGTTTTACCTATTCGGCACGATATAAATATATATATATCATTAACAGAACTGCGGGGTAGCAGGATTCGATCATACATCACCATGCGCGGCCCCGTGAGAAAAGAACAATGTATGCATCACTCTATCCACTGGTTGGCCCAGTGAATAGTGATGCGTACATGGTCCTGTTCTCAAGGGGCTGGGAATGGTGACGCAGGAGAGAATCCTGGCTAGCCGCAGTTCTGTAAATGATTCAGAATCACACACACACACACACACACACACCAGGAGCTGAGTCTCGACCCCTGCAACCACAATTAGGTGAGTACACATGGGGAGAGCAAAGTTACTAGTTATGGGTGATTTCAATCACAAGGAGATTGATTGGGAAAACCTGGAGCCCCACGGGGGTCCTGAATCATGGAGAGCCAAGATGATGGATGTGGTACTGGAAAACATCATGCATCAACATGTTAGAGACACTACCAGAGAGAGAGGTGGGGATGATCCAACAAGACTGGACCTAGTATTCACCTTGAGTAGTTCGGACATCGAGGATATCACGTATGAAAGGCCCCTTGGAGCTAGTGATCATTTGGTTCTGTGTTTTGATTATATAGTTGAGCTACAAGTGGAGAGGGGAGCAGGAATAGGAAGGGAGAAACGAAACTACAAAAGGGGGGACTACACAGGCATGAGGATCTTCCTACAAGACGTTCAGTGGGAGAGAGAATTGGCAGGAAAACCAGTAAAAGAAATGATGGAATATGTGACAACCAAATGCAAAGAGGCAGAGGAGAGGTTTGTCCCCAAGGGAAACAGAAGTAATGGGAAGACCAGAACGAGTCCTTGGTTCACCCAGAGGTGTAGGGAGGCAAAAACTAAGTGTAATAGAGAATGGAGAAAGTACAGAAGACAAAGGACCCAGGCAAATAAAGAGATTAGCCGACGAACCAGAAACGAATATGCACAGGTAAGAAGGGAGGCTCAGCGACAATATGAAAATGATATAGCATCAAAAGTCAAGTCTGACCCGAAGCTGTTGTATAGCCACATCAGGAGGAAAACAACAGTCAAGGACCAGGTAATCAGGCTGAGGAAGGAATGTGGGGAGTTCACAAGAAACGACCAAGAGGTATGTGAGGAGCTCAAAATGAGATTTAAAGAAGTATTTACAGAGGAGACAGGAAGGACTCCAGGAATTCAGAATAGGGAGGTATACCAACAAGTGCTGGATGAAATACACACAACCGAGAAGGAGGTGAAGAAGCTGCTATGTGAACTTGATACCTCAAAAGCGGTGGGACCGGACAACATTTCTCCGTGGGTCCTTAGAGAGGGAGCAGAGATGTGTGTGCCACTAACAAAAATCTTCAACACATCCATTGAAACTGGGCAACTGCCTGAGGCGTGGAAGATGGCAAATGTAGTCCCAATTTTTAAGAAAGGAGATAGACAAGAGGCATTAAACTACAGACCTGTGTCACTGACGTGTATAGTATGCAAAGTCATGTAGAAGATCACCAGGAGGAGAGTGGTGGAGCACCTAGAAAGACACAAGCTTATAAACGACAACCAGCACGGTTTCAGAGAAGGAAAATCCTGTGTCACAAACCTACTGGAGTTTTATGACAAGGTAACAGAAGTAAGACACGAGAGAGAGGGGTGGATAGACTGCATTTTCTTGGACTGCAAGAAGGCGTTCGACACAGTTCCTCACAAGAGGTTAATGCAAAAGCTAGAGGCTCAGGGACACGTAACAGGAAAGGCACTGCAATGGATCAGAGAATATCTGACATGGAGGCAACAACGAGTCATGGTACGTGACGAGGTGACAGAGTGGGCACCTGTGACGAGTGGGGTTCCACAAGGGTCAGTCCTAGGACCTGTACTGTTTTTGGTATATGTGAATGACATAACGGAAGGGATAGACTCAGATGTGTCCCTGTTTCCAGATGATGTGAAGTTGATGAGAAGAATTCAATCGGATGAGGACCAGGCAGAACTACAAAGGGATCTGGACAGGCTGCAAACCTGGTCCAGCAATTGGCTCCTGGAGTTCAACCCCACCAAGTGCAAAGTCATGAAGATTGGGGAAGGGCAAAGAAGACCCTAGACGAAGTACAGTCTAGGGGGCCAGAGACTACAAACCTCACCCAAGGAAAAAGATCTTGGGGTGAGTATAACACCAGGCACTTCTCCTGAGGCGCACATCAACCAAATAACTGCTGCAGCATATGGGCGCCTAGCAAACCTAAGAACAGCATTTCGACATCTTAACAAGGAATCGTTCAGAACCCTGTACACTGTGTACGTTAGGCCCATACTGGAGTATGCAGCACCAGTTTGGAAACCACAACTAGCTAAGCACATAAAGAAACTAGAGAAAGTGCAAAGGTTTGCAAAACGACTAGTCCCGGAGCTAAGGGGTATGTCCTACGAGGAGAGGTTAAGGGAAATCGAACTGACGACATTGGAGGACAGGAGAGTAAGGGGGGACATGATAACGACATATAAAATACTAAGAGGAATTGACAAGGTGGACAGAGACAGTATGTTCCAGAGATGGGACACAGCAACAAGGGGACACAGTTGGAAGCTGAAGACTCAGATGAATCACAGGGATGTTAGGAAGTATTTCTTCAGTCACAGAGTGGTCGGGAAGTGGAATAACTTGGGAAGCGATGTAGTGGAGGCAGGTTCCATACATAGCTTTAAGAAGAGGTATGATAAAGCTCATGGCGCTGGGAGAGTGACCCAGCAGCGGCCAGTGAAGAGGCGGGGACAGGAACTATGACACAACCCCTGCAACCACAAATAGGTGAGTACAACTAGGTGAGTACAAACACAAACACACACACACACACACACACACACACACACACACACACACACACACACAGAAACACACACACACACACACACACAGAAACACACACACACACACACACACACACATTCTTCATGTTTACATACAGTAGAATTTTATGAGGATAATATTGGTGAATATTACAATATTGCAATATTAGTTACGAGAGCTATGGCAAATCCGATTACTCGGCCTGTTATTCTATGGGAATCTGCTCTCATAACCAATAATGCAATACCGTAATAGAATAATAAAGGGTTTTTTGTCCGAGGTAAAAAAAATACAGACACAATAGATCAAATATATATATATTTTCTACTAGTAAAATATTATATAAATAGTACAATAATCTGTACAATAAAATATAAAGCATGAGTATGATCTTTGTACATAAGCGTATTATAATTTGTACTAAGGTATAACAAAACACATTGTTAAGTCTCACGACTAACCAGTCAAGTCACACGACATTCTAATATTACAAGACCTGACAAACTGTCACACGACATAACCATAAACTATCATTTCTTAGTGTCACGATACACAAAGTTATGACACTCACTTCTCTTTCCGTGCCACAAAGCACCCTTGTCTCTGTGTTATAACCCACCTACTCTCCGTGTCACAAGACACCCTTGTCTCTGAAATTATAACACACTTTCTCAACCGTGTCACACACGACACCCTTGTCCGTGTCACTAGACACACCGTCTCTCCGTGTCACAAGACACCCTGTTCTCCGTGTTATAACTCTCCTTCTCATCCGTGTCACAAGACACCCTTTTCTACGAGTTATAACACTCATTCTCGTCCGTGTCACAAGACACCCTTTTCTCTGTGTCAAACTCTGTCACAGTGACACCCGTCGTAAGGCCATACTGTCCAGCAGGCCAGATGAAGCCAGACCAGCAGGTAAGTCGATGTAAGGCCAGCAGAAACCAAGTCGATGTGAGGCCAGCAGTAAACTAAGTCCAGTCGTTGTGCCAGCAGGAAACTAAGTCCAGCTGGAGTAACTTAGTGAGGCAGTCAGGTAACTCTGAGGCCGTCAAACTGTGGACTCAGTGAAGCCGTAGTGAATACTGGAAACTGAGTAGTAAGCAAGCTGTAATACCACTACTCAGTGCAGTCGTGTATCATACTACAGGAGAGTAGTAAGGCTAGATACCACGCTGCTCAGTCGTCGTGGATCATACTGCTTTATGTCAGGTTCCACCCCCTGACAAACTATGGTGACGTCACACCGGGCGCTGCAGCCCAGTAATACTGGACGTGCAGTGCCCAAATGGTCCGTCAACCATTCAACCCAATTATGTTGTTCAGGGGTTCGCAACACCCCCACCACAAGATAACCGGTAGCATATAAAAATATGGACAACAAACTCCGGACAAAACATCCCGGACAGGCCACTCATATATTACAATATTGCAATATTAGTTACGAGAGCTATGGCAAATCCGATTACTCGGCCTGTTATTCTATGGGAATCTGCTCTCATAACCAATAATGCAATACCGTAATAGAATAATAAAGGGTTTTTTGTCCGAGGTAAAAAAAATACAGACACAATAGATCAAATATATATATATTTTCTACTAGTAAAATATTATATAAATAGTACAATAATCTGTACAATAAAATATAAAGCATGAGTATGATCTTTGTACATAAGCGTATTATAATTTGTACTAAGGTATAACAAAACACATTGTTAAGTCTCACGACTAACCAGTCAAGTCACACGACATTCTAATATTACAAGACCTGACAAACTGTCACACGACATAACCATAAACTATCATTTCTTAGTGTCACGATACACAAAGTTATGACACTCACTTCTCTTTCCGTGCCACAAAGCACCCTTGTCTCTGTGTTATAACCCACCTACTCTCCGTGTCACAAGACACCCTTGTCTCTGAAATTATAACACACTTTCTCAACCGTGTCCACACACGACACCCTTGTCCGTGTCACTAGACACACCGTCTCTCCGTGTCACAAGACACCCTGTTCTCCGTGTTATAACTCTCCTTCTCATCCGTGTCACAAGACACCCTTTTCTACGAGTTATAACACTCATTCTCGTCCGTGTCACAAGACACCCTTTTCTCTGTGTCAAACTCTGTCACAGTGACACCCGTCGTAAGGCCATACTGTCCAGCAGGCCAGATGAAGCCAGACCAGCAGGTAAGTCGATGTAAGGCCAGCAGAAACCAAGTCGATGTGAGGCCAGCAGTAAACTAAGTCCAGTCGTTGTGCCAGCAGGAAACTAAGTCCAGCTGGAGTAACTTAGTGAGGCAGTCAGGTAACTCTGAGGCCGTCAAACTGTGGACTCAGTGAAGCCGTAGTGAATACTGGAAACTGAGTAGTAAGCAAGCTGTAATACCACTACTCAGTGCAGTCGTGTATCATACTACAGGAGAGTAGTAAGGCTAGATACCACGCTGCTCAGTCGTCGTGGATCATACTGCTTTATGTCAGGTTCCACCCCCTGACATAAACTATGGTGACGTCACACCGGGCGCTGCAGCCCAGTAATACTGGACGTGCAGTGCCCAAATGGTCCGTCAACCATTCAACCCAATTATGTTGTTCAGGGGTTCGCAACAGTGAACTTGAACAATACTTGGAAAATGTTCAAAGATCAGATTACCAGTCAAACACTGGTAGATTGTATGACTGCCAGTCAAACACTGGTAGTTTGTATGACTACCAGTCAAACACTGGTAGTTTGTATGACTGCCAGTCAAACACAGGTAGTTTGTATGACTACCAGTCAAACACTGGTAGTTTGTATGACTACCAGTCAAACACAGGTAGTTTGTATGACTACCAGTCAAACACTGGTAGTTTGTATGACTACCAGTCAAACAAAGGTAGTTTGTATGACTACCAGTCAAACACAGGTAGTTTGTATGACTACCAGT
>WNWK01055477.1:0-11268 GCA_009830355.1 Cherax destructor
TCACTAGCGAAATGGTTATCAAACAGATAGACCGTTTGAAGCAAAATAAATCGCCAGGCCCTGAGGGTTCTTAAGGAATGCAAAATGGAACTCTGTGAACCCTTAACTAACATTTTTAATCTATCTCTTCAAACAGGTGTAGTGTCTGATACGTGGAAGATGGCTAATGTAATTCCTATTTTTAAAGCAGGGGACAAGTCGTTACCATCAAATTACCGCCCAATAAGTCTAACATCAATTGTGGCAAATTATTAGAGTCGATTATAGCTGATAACATAAGAAGCCATCTCGATAGGCATAATTTGATTAATGATACTCAACATGGATTCACCAGGGGCCGTTCCTGCTAACTAATTTATTAACTTTTTCAGTAAGGCTTTTGAGGCAGTTGATCATGATAAAGAATTCGATATTGTTTATTTGGATTTTAGTAAGGCTTTTGATAGAGTACCACATCAGAGACTGTTAAAGAAAGTGGCTGCTCACGGCATTGGGGAAAAAGTGTTTTCATGGATCGAGTCATGGCTCACCAATAGGAAGCAGAGGGTGTGCTTTAATGGGGTTAAATCTGAGTGGGGATCTGTAACAAGTGGCGTTCCACAGGGATCGGTTTTGGGCCCGTTGTTGTTTATAATATATATAAATGACCTTGACGAGGGAATTACTAGTGATATGAGCAAATTCGCTGATGACACGAAGATAGGTAGGATAATCGATTAAAACGTAGATGTCACGGAAATTCAGGAGGATTTAGACAAACTCAATTCCTGGTCAGAAAAATGGCAGATGCAGTTCAATGTAGATAAATGCAAAGTTCTAAAGCTCGGAAATGTTCATAACCCTAGCACCTACCAGCTTAATAATGTTGAACTCAGCCGTACAGAATGCGAAAAGGATTTGGGGGTTATGGTAAGCAGCAACCTCAAACCAAGTCAGCAATGCCTAAGCGTAAGAAATAAAGCAAATAGATTACTGGGATTTATATCAAGAAGTGTAAGCAACAGAAGTCAGCGGTTATATTACAGCTTTATACATCATTAGTAAGGCCTCACCTAGATTATGCAGCTCAGTTCTGTCTCCATTTTCAGAATGGATATAAATTCGTTAGAAAACATTCAGCGACGAATGACAAAGTTAATTAATAGCATTAGAAATCTTCCGTATGAAGAAAGATTGAAGACCCTTAAATTACATTCACTTGTAAGACGAAGAATGAGGGGAGACATGATCGAGGTATATAAGTGGAAGATGGGTATTAATAAGGGGGATATAAATAAGGTCTTGAGGATATCTCTCGAAGACAGAACCCGAAATAATGGATTCAAATTGGATAAGTTTAGATTTAGAAAGGATATAGGAAAATATTGGTTTGGAAATAGGGTAGTTGATGAGTGGAACAGTCTGCCTAGTAGGGTCATTGAAGCTAGGACCTTGGGTAGTTTCAAATTTAGGTTGGATAAATACATGAGTGAGAGGGGTTGGATTTGAGTGTGACGTCCATTGAGCAACTTTACCAGCAGCTTAAGGAGGAATTGAGGGTAGCGAAGCTTGAGATTCGGCGATTGATGGAGGAAAACAAGAGGATTCGTAGTAGTCCTCCTGTTGTGAGTCCTCAGGTCAAGAAGGGAACCTGGGCAGTGGCCGGACTTCAAGGAACGAAGTTGAAGATCAAGAAAACGAATGGAGAGTTAGAAACGATGAAGAAGAAAGAGACTGCTGTGGAAACATCGAATGCCTTCTCCGTGCTACCCGATGAATGTGAGTCGACTACTGGGAACGTCACGACGAACGTCACAAAGGAAGGTAAAAACATTGTTATTGTTGGGGACAGCCAGGTTAGATACATGGATAGGGCTTTCTGTTTGAATGATAGGAGTAGGAGACAGAGGTTTGCTTTCCTGGGGCTGGGATGGAGGATATTGTTAGCCGTCTGGACGACATCATGAGAGGTAATGGGAGCAATCCTATTATCTGTCTCAGTGCTGGAGGCAACGATGTTGGCAGACGTAGGAGTGAGGACCTGACTAGCAGGTTTAGGTCAGCAATAGACATAATTAGGAAGAAGGGTGGGAACCCTGTCATATGTGAGTATTTTGCCAAGGAGAGGAGTTGGAAATGAATGCCTGTCCAGGGCATTGGTGTCAATTGCTGGCTGGACAAATACTGTAAGGAAAATTCAGTAACATTCATTGACAACTGGGACCTCTTCTATGGCAGAAATGACATGTACGCCAGGGATAGGGTTCACTTATCCAGGTCTGGGGTGGGGGCACTGGCAACTGCAGTGGAGGGAGCTGTTAGGGCTTTAAACTAGAAATAGTTAGTGGTATGGGTTTTGGGGGAAAACAGTGAAGTCCCAGTGTAGTAATATTATAAGTTCTAGAGAACTAGTAATAGGCAGAAAAAGGTGGACAGTGGAAAGCTAGTGACACTAGATGACAAGGACAGTAATAGGTATAGTGGAAAAACAGAAATGAGCAGGAAGGGTAAAGAGAAAGGAGGGTCTTTAAATATTTATTACACCAATAGTCGTAGTGCTAGGGAAAAAGATGGACGAGTTGAGATTAGTTGCAAGTACAGGTAATATTGATGTGTTTGCAATAACTGAGACATGGTTTATTATGAAAATCGGGACTTGCCTGCCGAATGTCACATTCAGGTTTTAAATTGTTCCAGTAGAAGAAGTATCGGAAGGGGGTGGGTGGCACTCTATGTCCGTGATCATTTAAATTGTTGTATAAAAACGGGTATAAAGTCTGAATTACCACATACAGAGTCTGTCTGGATAGAATTTTCAGAGGGTGTGAAAAATTGATTTTAGGCGTGATTTACCGTCCCCCAAACTTAGATAGGAACAAGGGAGACTACTTTGGGAGGAAATTATTAGGCCACAAGGCACGATAACGTAGTAATTCTAGGGGACTTTAACTTTAGTCAGATTGATTGGAATTTCTTGACAGGAATTTAGAATCTAACGACTTTTTAGAAGTAGTTCAGGGTTGTTTTTGAAGCAGTTTGTAACAGAACCTACGGAAATAACCTACTTGACTTGGTTCTGGCAAGCAAGGGAAAACCCCTGTTAATAATTTAGAAATTAGAGAGGAACTCGGCTCAAGCGACCACAAGTCAATTACCTTTAGCATTGAATGGATGTATGATAGTAGGATAATTCAGTAACGGTCCCAGATTTTCGCTTAGCAGATTATAATGGACTTAGAGAACACTTATCAACTGTGGACTGGGGTGACGAAGAGAGGTATCAATATGACAGTTTTCTTAACACTATACAGGCTGCCCAAAGAACATTTATCCCGTATAAAGAAATTAGATCTAGTAGAAATGACCCAAAATGGATGAATAATAGGCTTAAGTATCTTTTAGGGCAGAAGAAAGGAATTTATAGGCAATGGAAAAATAAACACATAAGCAGTATAATGTGATCCTATTGACAAGTTTCGCCCACGCAGGCTTTATCGAGTCACTGTGACTCGATAAAGCTTCACTCGGGGAAAGTGTCAATAAAGGATCACATTAACTGCTTATGTGTTATTTTCCATTGTTCGGTATTTTATACCATTTATTTCCATCAATTTATAAGCGCATAAAAAGAGGTGAGGGTCATCTTATAAATCAGTATACTGACATTAAGAGGGACGTTAAAAGGGAATAAGAAAAGCTAAACGGGACTATGAAATTAAAGTTGCTAGGGATTCAAAAACTAACCCAAAAGTTTTCCAGGTTTATAGAACAAAAGTTAGGGATAAGATAGGTCCCCTTAAAAATAACTCTGGGCATCTTACTGACAAGGAGAATGATATGTGCTCTATTTTAATAATTATTTTCTCTCGGTTTCACACAGGAAGACATTAATAATATCCCAGTAATTAATTTTTACAGAGGCCCAGAAGAAGATAAATTATGTAATATCACAGTCACTGGCGAAATGGTTAGGAAACAACTAGACCGACTGAAACAAAATAAATCTCCGGGTCCTGAGGAGCTTTTTGCAAGGGTTCTTAAGGAATGCAAAATGGAACTCTGTGAACCAATATCTAACATTTCTAATTTATCTCTTCAAACAGGTGTAGTGTCTGATATGTGGAAGATGGCTAATGTAATTCATATTTTTAAAGCAGGGGACAAGTCACTACCGTCAAATTACCGCCCAATAAGCCTGACCTCAATTGTAGGCAAATTACTAGAGTCAATTATAGCTGATATTATTAGAAGCCATCTAGATAACCATAATTTGATTAATGATACTCAGCATGGATTCACGAGGGGCCGTTCCTGCCTATCTAATTTATTAACCTTCTTCACTAAAGCTTTTGAGGCTGTTGATCACGATAAAGAATTCGATATTGTTTATTTAGACTTTAGTAAGGCTTTTGTACCGCACCAGAGACTGTTAAAAAAAGTGGCAGCTCATGGCATTGGGGGAAAAGTGCTGTCATGGATCGAGTCATGGCTCACCAATAGGAAGCAGAGAGTGTGCATAAATGGGGTTAAATCCGAATGGGGACTTGTAACAAGTGGTGTTCCACAGGGATGGAAATAAATGGTATAAAATACCGACACAATGGAAAAATAAACACATAAGCAGTATAATGTGATCCTTTATTGACAACGTTTCGCCCACGCAGTAGCTTTATCGAAGTCACACACAGATCTACCTGGAAAATGAGCAACATAGAGATATATAGGGTACAGTCAGGTGGAGAATGCTGGGTCAGATGGAGAAAGCTGCATGTGAGTCTTAAAGTAGGTGAAAACATAGTGTGACTTAAAGGACCTGCAGTGTACCATTCTTGAGTTCTAGGTGGTACACTGCAGGTCCTAAGTCACACTATGTTTCACACTACTTAAGACTCACATGCAGCTTCCATCTGACCAGCTCTCCACCTGACTGTACCCTATATATCTCTATGTTGCTCATTTCCAGGTAGATCTGTCTGTACTCGATAAAGCCACTGCGTGGGCAAACGTTGTCAATAAAGGATCACTTATACTGCTTATGTGTTTATTTTTCCACAGGGATCAGTCTTAGGCCCATTGCTATTTATAATATATATCAATGACCTTAACGAGGGAATTACTAGTGATATGAGCAAATTCGCCGACGACACGAAGATAGGTAGGATAATTGATTCAAACATAGATGTCATAGAACTTCAGGAAGATTTAGACAAACTTAATTCGTGGTCAGAAAAGTGGCAGATGCAATTCAATGTAGATAAATGCAAGGTTCTGAAGCTCGGGAGTGTCCATAACCCAAGCACTTATAAGTTAAATAACGTAGAACTTAGCCATACAGATTGCGAGAAGGACTTGGGGTGATGGTAAGCAGCAACCTTAAACCAAGACAGCAATGCCTAAGCGTACGTAATAAGGCAAATAGATTACTGGGATTTATATCAAGAAGTGTTAGCAACAGAAGTCCAGGGGTTATATTACAGCTTTATACATCATTAGTAAGGCCTCACCTAGATTACGCAGCTCAGTTTTGGTCTCCATATTACAGAATGGACATAAATTCGTTAGAAAACATTCAGCGTAGAATGACTAAATTAATACATAGCATTAGAAATCTTCCTTACGAAGAAAGATTGAAGACCCTTAATTACATTCACTTGTAAGACGTAGAATGAGGGGAGACATGATCGAGGTATACAAGTGGAAAATGGGTATTAACAAAGGGATATAAATAAGGTCTTGAGGATATCTCTCCAAGAGAGAACCCGCAATAATGGATTCAAGTTAGATAAGTTTAGATTTAGAAAGGATATAGGAAAGTATTGGTTTGGAAATAGGGTAGTTGATGAGTGGAACAGTCTGCCTAGTAGGGTTATTGAAGCTAGGACCTTGGGTAGTTTCAAATTTAGGTTGGATAAATCCATGAGTGAGAGGGTTGGATTTGAGTGGGACTCAGCATGAGTGGGTAGAATTGTCAAAGCTTATTTCTTGGGTAGCATTGAAAATTGGGTTGAGCAAATATTCTGTTAGTGGGACGGATTGTGAAGGACCTGCCTAGTATGGGCCAACAGGCCTGCTGCAGTGTTCCTCCTTTCTTATGTTCTTATATATAAAGAAATATATAAAGAAATTAGATCGAATAGAAATGACCCAAAATGGATGAATAATAGGCTCAAATATCTTTTAGGGCAGAAGAAAGGAATTTATAGGCGTATCAAAAGAGGTGAGGGTCATCTTACGAATCAGTATATTGACATTAAGAGGGACGTTAAAAAGGGGATAAGAAAAGCTAAGCGGACTACGAAATTAAAGTTGCTAGGGATTCGAAAACTAACCCAAAAGTTTTTTCCCGGTGTATAGAACAAAAGTTAGAGATAAGATAGGTCCCCTTAAAAATAATTATGGGTATCTTACTGACAAAGAGAATGAAATGTGCTCTATTTTTAATAATTATTTTCTCTCGGTTTTCACTCAGGAAGACACTAATAATATCCCAAGAATTAGGTATTTTAGTGGGCCTGAAGAAGATAAATTATGTAGTATCACAGTCACTAGCGAAATGGTTATCAAACAGATAGACCGTTTGAAGCAAAATAAATCGCCAGGCCCTGATGAGCTTTTTCAAGGGTTCTTAAGGAATGCAAAATTGAACTCTGTGAACCCTTAACTAACATTTTTAACCTATCTCTTCAAACAGGTGTAGTGTCTGATACGTGGAAGATGGCTAATGTAATTCCTATTTTTAAAGCAGGGGACAAGTCGTTACCATCAAATTACCGCCCAATAAGTCTAACTTCAATTGTAGGCAAATTATTAGAGTCGATTATAGCTGATAACATAAGAAGCCATCTCGATAGGCATAATTTGATTAATGATACTCAACATGGATTCACCAGGGGCCGTTCCTGCCTAACTAATTTATTAACTTTTTCAGTAAGGCTTTTGAGGCAGTTGATCATGATAAAGAATTCGATATTGTTTATTTGGATTTTAGTAAGGCTTTGATAGAGTACCACATCAGAGACTGTTAAAGAAAGTGGCTGCTCACGGCATTGGAGGAAAAGTGTTTTCATGGATCGAGTCATGGCTCACCAATAGGAAGCAGAGGGTGTGCATTAATGGGGTTAAATCTGAGTGGGGATCTGTAACAAGTGGCGTTCCACAGGGATCGGTTTTAGGCCCGTTGTTGTTTATAATATATATAAATGACCTTGACGAGGGAATTACTAGTGATATGAGCAAATTCGCTGATGACACGAAGATAGGTAGGATAATCGATTCAGACGTAGATGTCACGGAACTTCAGGAGGATTTAGACAAACTCAATTCCTGGTCAGAAAAATGGCAGATGCAGTTCAATGTAGATAAATGCAAAGTTCTAAAGCTCGGGAATGTTCATAACCCTAGCACCTACCAGCTTAATAATGTTGAACTCAGCCGTACAGAATGCGAAAAGGATCTGGGGTTATGGTAAGCAGCAACCTCAAACCAAGTCAGCAATGCCTAAGCGTAAGAAATAAAGCAAATAGATTACTGGGATTTATATCAAGAAGTGTAAGCAACAGAAGTCCAGCGTTATATTACAGCTTTATACATCATTAGTAAGGCCTCACCTAGATTATGCAGCTCAGTTCTGGTCTCCATTTTACAGAATGGATATAAATTCGTTAGAAAACATTCAGCGACGAATGACAAAGTTAATTCATAGCATTAGAAATCTTCCGTATGAAGAAAGATTGAAGACCCTTAAATTACATTCACTTGTAAGACGAAGAATGAGGGGAGACATGATCGAGGTATATAAGTGGAAGATGGGTATTAATAAGGGGGATATAAATAAGGTCTTGAGGATATCTCTCCAAGAGAGAACCCGCAATAATGGATTCAAATTGGATAAGTTTAGATTTAGAAAGGATATAGGAAAATATTGGTTTGGAAATAGGGTAGTTGATGAGTGGAACAGTCTGCCTAGTAGGGTCATTGAAGCTATGACCTTGGGTAGTTTCAAATTTAGGTTGGATAAATTCATGAGTGAGAGGGGTTGGATTTGAGTGGGACTCGCACTTGAGTTAATAGAATCTTCAAAGCTTATTTCTTGGGTAGAATTGAAAATTGGGTTGAACAATTGTTCTGTTAGTGAGATGGATTGTGAAGGACCTGCCTAGTATGGGCCAACAGGCCTGCTGCAGTGTTCCTCCTTTCTTATGTTCTTATGTATGTTCTTATGTATGTTCTTATGACTCGCACTTGAGTTAATAGAATCTTCAAAGCTTATTTCTTGGGTAGAATTGAAAATTAGGTTGGGCAATTATTCTGTTAGTGGGATGGATTGTGAAGGACCTGCCTAGTATGGGCCAACAGGCCTGCTGCAGTGTTCCTCCTTTCTTATGTTCTTATGTTCTTAAGTCCCGAGTTTTCATATTAAACCATGTCTCAGTTATTGCAAAAACATCAATATTACCCGTACTTGCAACTAATCTCAACTTGTCCATCTTATTCCTAGCACTACGACTATTGGTGTAATATATATTTAAAGACATAAGAACATAAGAACATAAGAAAGGAGGAACACTGCAGCAGGCCTGTTGGCCCATACTAGGCAAGTCCTTCACAATCCATCCCACTAACAGAATAATTGCCCAACCTAATTTTCAATTCTACCCAAGAAATAAGCTTGATGATTCTATTAACTCAAGTGCGAGTCCCACTCAAATCCAACCCCTCTCACTCATGTATTTATCCAACCTAAATTTGAAACTACCCAAGGTCCTAGCTTCAATAACCCTACTAGGCAGACTGTTCCACTCATCAACTACCCTATTTCCAAACCAATATTTTCCTATATCCTTTCTAAATCTAAACTTATCCAATTTGAATCCATTATTGCGGGTTCTCTCTTGGAGAGATATCCTCAAGACCTTATTTATATCCCCCTTATTAATACCCATCTTCCACTTATATACCTCTTCATGTAATTTAAGGGTCTTCAATCTTTCTTCATACGGAAGATTTCTAATGCTATGAATTAACTTTGTCATTCGTCGCTGAATGTTTTCTAACGAATTTATATCCATTCTGTAAAATGGAGACCAGAACTGAGCTGCATAATCTAGGTGAGGCCTTACTAATGATGTATAAAGCTGTAATATAACAGCTGGACTTCTGTTGCTTACACTTCTTGATATAAATCCCAGTAATCTATTTGCTTTATTTCTTACGGTTAGGCATTGCTGACTTGGTTTGAGGTTGCTGCTTACCATAACCCCCAAATCCTTTTCGCATTCTGTACGGCTGAGTTCAACATTATTAAGCTGGTAGGTGCTAGGGTTATGAACATTCCCGAGCTTTAGAACTTTGCACTTATCTACATTGAACTGCATCTGCCACTTTTCTGACCACGAATTGAGTTTGTCTAAATCCTCCTGAAGTTCCCTGACATCTACGTCTGAATCGATTATCCTACCTATCTTCGTGTCATCAGCGAATTTACTCATATCACTAGTAACGGCTTGAGAAAGCTCCTGGAGAGCGAAACGTTGCCACAATAAAATGTCACATTAGTTGCATTTGTGTCCTTTTACTTAACAAGATATATTATGTAGTATCACAATCACTACCGAAATGGTTATCAAACAGATAGACCGTTTGAAGCAAAATAAATAGCCAGGTCCTGATGAGCTTTTTTCAAGGTTTCTTAAGGAATGCAAAATGGAACTCTGTGAACCCTTAACTAACATTTTTAACCTATCTCTTCAAACAGGTGTAGTGTCTGATACGTGGAAGATGGCTAATGTAATTCCTATTTTTAAAGCAGGGGACAAGTCGTTACCATCAAATTACCGCCCAATAAGTCTAACATCAATTGTAGGCAAATTATTAGAGTCGATTATAGCTGATAACATAAGAAGCCATCTCGATAGGCATAATTTGATTAATGATACTCAACATGGATTCACCAGGGGCCGTTCCTGCCTAACTAATTTATTAACTTTTTTCAGTAAGGCTTTTGAGAGCGAAACGTTGCCACAATAAAATGTCACATAAGAACATAAGAACATAAGAAAGGAGGAACACTGCAGCAGGCCTGTTGGCCCATACTAGGCAGGTCCTTCACAATCCGTCCCACTAACAGAATATTTGCTCAACCCAATTTTCAATGCTACCCAAGAAATAAGCTTTGACAATTCTACCCACTCATGCGCGAGTCCCACTCAAATCCAACCCCTCTCACTCATGAATTTATCCAACCTAAATTTGAAACTACCCAAGGTCCTAGCTTCAATAACCCTACTAGGCAGACTGTTCCACTCATCAACTACCCTATTTCCAAACCAATATTTTCCTATATCCTTTCTAAATCTAAACTTATCCAATTTGAATCCACCATTGCGTGTTCTCTCTTGGAGAGACATCCTCAAGACCCCATCTATATCCCCCTCATCAACACCCATTTTCCACTTGTATACCTCGATCATGTCTCCCCTCATTCTACGTCTTACAAGTGAATGTAATTTTAGGGTCTTCAATCGAGGTATACAAGTGGAAAATGGGCACCAACAAAGGGGACATAAACAAGGTCTTGAGGATATCTCTCCAAGAGAGAACCATAAGAACATAAGAAAGGAGGAACACTGCAGCAGGCCTGTTGGCCCATACTAGGCAGGTCCTTCACAATCCATCCCACTAACAGAATAATTGCCCAACCTAACCTAATTTTCAATTCTAACCCGCAATAATGGATTCAAGTTAGATAAGTTTAGATTTAGAGAGATTTTGGGAAATGTTGAGTGAGTGTGTGGGGAGTTTTGAACCAAGTGAGAGAGTAATTGTGGTTGGGGATCTTAATGCTAAAGTGGGTAAAATGTTGTGGAGGGAGTAGTAGTAAATTTGGGGTGCCAGGGTAAATGTAAATGGGTAACCATTAATTGAGTTATGTGTAGAAAGAGGTTTGGTAATAAATAATACATATTTTATGAAAAAAGAGGATAAATAAATATAAGAACATAAGAACATAAGAAAGGAGGAACACTGCAGCAGGCCTGTTGGCCCATACTAGGCAGGTCCTTCACAATCCATCCCACTAACAGAATAATTGTTCAACCTAATTTTCAATTCTACCCAAGAAATAAGCTTTGAAGATTCTATTAACTCAAGTGCGAGTCCCACTCAAATCCAACCCTCTCACTCATGAATTTATCCAACCTAAATTTGAAACTACCCAAGGTCATAGCTTCAATGACCCTACTAGGCAGACTGTTCCACTCATCAACTACCCTATTTCCAAACCAATATTTT
>WNWK01055478.1:0-11268 GCA_009830355.1 Cherax destructor
TTGTGTGTAACAGTGAAAACAAATAAAGCCAGGGTTCCCTGCAGAAAGGGTTATCATTTGCCACTCCACTGCTTATTTTTCCCTAGACAATAGAAAATGACCAGGCGGGTGAAAAGCCCCCTTTGTCGGTGTGATTGGCCCTTTTAATTACTATTTCAGTCCCTTTAATATTAGTGTCAGAACAAAGATTGGCTATGAAATCACAAGAACTACTAAAAATTTTGTAATTATCAGAACATAAAAATTATATAAATTAAAATAAAAAGGGAAAAAAAAAGGTATATCAGTAACACTTCTGCAAGCGGCATGACTATGTTGCCGTCAGGTGAGCATCCAGCGCCAATTTCCCGGGTTTTATATTTCGGTAAGTTTTGGGCCCAAAATTTTTTTTTGTCTTATAACACCGAAAATTCCCCTTTTTAATTTTAAAAAAAAAATAAAAATAAAAATTTTCCAGGGGCGCTGCGCGAGTGAACGTAGATCTATGTTTGAACAGTTTAAGGGTTAATAGACAAATTTCCAGTACTGCAGTTGGTATTTTCTTTGTTGTCCCGGGGCCCAGAATCTTTTTTTCTCCTTTCTACGAAATTGTAGTTTCTTCTTAACTTCCTCCAGCTTTTGCCTTCATTTGATAATCAGCTGTTAAAAATTTCAGGAAAGTGCTCCTGACGGGTCAGTTCACTACTTACATAATCAACTAAATACTGACATCATCACCCACTATTGTAAATACAAAGTAAATGTTTATATGATTTACTTTTTAATCTAATATGATCATAATTCAAAAAAAAGATCAATCCTACTAAGGGAAAAAACAAAAACAGATTTTCCTTCCATGCTCAAATGACACGATGGCAGGACTCATCTGGGTTTTTGCAGTCTACAAACCTATTCTGTTACTGAATCATTATATTTCCAATTAGTCACTAGAGTAATGAAAAAAACCTTCAGTACATATGGCAAGCATATTTAAATACTGTTACAATACCTTCATGACATTAAGAAGCGTAGATTGGTTCTCAACACTTTGGAATGAAGGATCTAGTGAATAATCCTGATCACATCTGCTAAAACTTTATTCAATTTGAAATACTTTTTCATAATAGGAGAGTCTTTAAAAAAAACTCTAACAGGTAGCCCAAAACCATTACATCCGTTTTAAACCCGAGACCCATGTCAATTTGCCATATTTCTCCCGATCAATCTGGTTAAAACGGGAAAAAGGTTTAGATAAGTTAAAAAAAAATTATTTAGAATAATGTGAATTAAGGTTTTAATATTCAATAAAGTACTAATTGTACACTATCAGTCCCTTCAAAAAAGGGGATGCCTTGATTTTAAGGGAAAAGTTTTTTATCCAAAAGGTTTAAGCCACCCTCCTCCTCCTTAAATTAAATAAACATCTGCCTGGGGAAAGGGAAAAGTAGAATATAACTTTGGTGTGTCTGTGTCTAGCAATAGGAAAATAATTTGGAGAGAAATAATAAAGATGAATGTTATAGGAATACCATTAGAAGCCTGGTAATCTGTCATCCACTATAATATGCACATAGATAATACATCTTTGTTTTTTTTTTGGGCAACCCTGCTTCAGTAGGATATGGCCACTTTGTTGAAAGAAGATAAACACGCTTATGGAGAAGCACGCCAGGAGTAACTTGCAATGTGAACAGACTGACTGATGTTGTACCTGCAAGGTTTAGGCTTGGTTTCAATCCACTGGAAATTTGGCAGAAAACAGATGATGAACAAACCAAATGCAAAATATGTGGCCAGCCCCAATGTCACTTTCTAGAAACTATGTGCTCCACTGTCCACATATTGAAAAATATAGATAGCATAAAAAACCCATGTGATACATCAAGGTATCTTTTTAATGAAAATAATAATAATTTGACATATTAAGCAAATTTCATAAATTTGCTTGCAATGGATAAGTAAATTGTAGATCTAAATCCAGATGTAATCCTGTTAACCTTTTTTGGGGCCTAGTTCCTAGGCCCTTTGTTTTTCCAGATCATTTTTTCATAATCGCCCCCAGGCTGGATATGGAGGTCCCCTAGCCTAGCTAGCGCACTCACCTCACACACTGAGGTCCGGAGAATCGAATCTCCCGTATGGATGGAAAACAAAGGGCCCTGTTTCCATAAGACACCTGCTGTCTCTGTTCACCCATCCCGTATAATGGGTACCTGGGTGTTAGTCAACTGGTGTGGGTCGCATTCTGGGAAAAAAAATGACCTAATTGGCCCAAAATGCTTTGCATGAAACGGCTTTCTTGGGGGTAGTATGTTTTGATGTCAGCTAGGCCTTTTTATACCTTGTACATGTACTTGTAGAAATAAAGATAAATACAGCTTCTCCTCACTCAATGATGGAGTTCCGTTCCTAAGAACACGTGTTAAAAGAATTCATCGCTAATGAAGAGCATACTATAATGGTAGTGGGGTTTGTGTCGACCATTTTTGATTTGTTTTAATGTCATCTATGAAACCAATTTATAACTTTTTGGAATTTTTTTTTAAATGTTTATACAGTAGTGTACAGTGGACCCCTGGAAATTGGTCGGTCTGATTATCGGCCGGCTCGATTATCGATCGTTTTTTTTAATTTTTCCCCAATCGACCCTTCCCGAATGGGCCCCGCGTACCCCCAGACCTGTCCGCCTGCCCCCCCTTGCACGCCCACTGCGCAGGCATTGTGAGCCAGTCTAGCGTTGTTTATCCTTAGTGAACATTACCCAGTGCGCTCATTCAAGCATTTCACAATAATTTTATTGTGTTTATTGATTGTCACTGTAAAAATATAAGCCCATGGGTCCAAAGAAGCTTCCTAGGGGGCCCCCCTGTGGTAAAGAAAGTGGGGAACACCATCGAACTGAAGAAGGAGATAGTAAAAAAATATGAGAGTGGCGTACGTGTGGGTGAGTTTTGCCAGGATGTACAACGAAAACAAATCTACTATCACCTCTATCCTGGAAAAGAGAAAAGAACTCAAGGAAGCTGAGGGAAAAAAGGTCCCAAATTTTTCCAAAAAAAATAGATAAAAAACAGTGGATGAGGTTGAGAAGTTTTTTGGGGTATGGATAACAAAAAACAGATAGCGGGGATAGTGTTTCTATGGCGATAATTTGTAAAAGGCCAAGGCAGTTGCACGAGATTTTGTCAAGACAATGCCTGGAACCAGTGCTGATATGGTGATTTTAAAGCCAGAAAAGGCTGGTTTGACAGATTTAGGACACGAGTGGCATAAACAGTTGTGGCATTGGGGGCCAGTTCAGAAAAACTTTGGGGAAAATTTTGTAAGTGAATTTCGGGGGGTTTGTAGACACTGAACAATTAAAACCCCAACAAGTGTTTAATTGTGATGAAACAGGCCTGTTTTGGAAAAAAATGCCAAAGAGGACCTACATTACTCAAGAAAAAAAGGCACTGCCAGGACACAAGCCTATGAAAGACACAACTCCCCATGTTGTGTAGTAATGCTAGTGGGAATTTTAAAGTGAAGCCTTTACTGGTGTTTCCTCTGAAAATCCCAGAGTGTTAAAAAAACACAATGTGAACAAGAATAATTTGTGTTTTTTGGGAAGGCTAACACTAAGGCATGGGTCAAAAAGGCAATTTTCCTGGAATGGTTCACTGGAGTTTTTTGGCCCCAGTGTGAAAAAATACCTACGGGAAAAAGAAATTGCCACTCAAGTGCCTCCTGTTACTAAAAATGCTCCTGCTCATCCTCACAATTTGGGAAAGGCTATTTGTCTGATGAGTTCAGTTTTATAAAAGAAAGTTTTTCCTCCTAATACCACTCCTCCCACCCAGCCCATGGACCAGAAAGGGCCTTTTAACTTAAAAAAACTGTACACAAAAGTATTTTTTTCAAAAGTGCTTTGAAGTGCCCTTTAAACACTGAGTTGCCCCTAAGAGAGTTCTAAAAAGATCATTTAGTATCCTCCATTGAATAACCCTTTAAAGGTAATGCTTGGGAGGGAGTGACTTCCAGGTTTTTGAACTCTGCTTGGAGAAAACTGGGGCCCGGTTTGGGGGTTGAACAGGGGTTTTTGAAGGGTTTGAGGCTGCCCCTGACCCTGACGCCCCTGTGCCTGTTGTAGGGAAAGGGCATTGGGGCCCCCGGGTTGGAGGTGAGGGGGATCTGGAAGAGTTGGTGGGGCCCAAAGGGTGGAGCTAACCACTGAAGGCTGAAAGAGCTTATCGGGAACAGCATCAGACCACAGTAGGGAAATTTTTTCGGGAGGGGGGAAGATTGGGAGGGTGAGGTGCCTTCTTCACGGATTAAGGAAATCTTTCAAAGGGGAAACGATGTGCAAAGTTTTGTTGAAGAATTTCCCCTTGAGCAAGCTAAAAACAAGCCAAAATCTGCAACTTGTTCAATGACAAAACCTTGTCCCACTTCAGGAAAACGCTAAAGAGATGCCAGAATCAGAGCACTCGGGACAGTTTTTTTTCTAGACGGGGGTCTAGTGACCCTCAAGCTGGTCCTAGTGGCATTAAAAGACAAAAAAGGGGAAGGGCCCCCCAGAGAGGGACTTGTTACCTGAAGTTTTTATGGGGGGGTTTCCCCCTTCCCAAACACTAAACCCCTCCCTCTCTCCCCCCTATCTTCCAGATCCCGAAGTCTCTTCAGAAAAGGGGTAAATTTTTTTAAATGTTCATTTCAATATTTATTTATAAATTTATTACTGTATGTAGTATTTATGTATTTTTTGTGTATGTAAAACTATACATAGTTAATCTTTACAAAAAAAATTTTTTGGGTAAAATTTTTGGGTGTCTGGAACGGATTAATTGAACGTACTTTTATTTCTTGGGGAAATAAGGGTTTCCCAGAAACCCGGCCAGTTCGTTTTTGGGCCCTTTAGCCCCTGGAATGGATTAGAGCCTTTTTCCGGGGTCCACTGTCTGTACAGGGGCCCCCCGGTTTTTTAAAAAAAACTTCCCCTCCGGGCCTAATGCCATTCCAAACAATTTACCCCCTTTAAAGGGAAAAAATTTTCCCACGGGGTTAGTCTATTTCAGCCCCCCAAAAATACACTTCCACAAAAACTTAAAAAATTATACTTACATAATTGCACGTTTTGGGGGGTATTGTTAACCGGGGGTCCATGTATATTGAAATAAACAGAATAGCCCGAAATCAGCTCTAATATACAGTGGACCCCGGTGTTCATACTGCTCCAAACCCGAACAAATGTAAGTGTTTTTTTGTAAGTGCTTTTGTAAGTGTATTTTTGGGGGTCTAAAAGGACTAATCAAATTTTAAAATTATTCCTTTTTTAAAATTCGTTTGGTAATGTCACTTGAACAGCATTCTAAATAAATTTAAATTCAACACCAGGGGTCCACTGTACATTTTTAAAGGGATGAATACTAGTTAGAGAGCCTTTGTAAGTCCCAGGCATTGGCAAAAAGAGTATGTCGCTAAGTGGGGGAGGCTGTATTATTATTATTAACCCTTTGACTGTCCGGCCCCTTTCTGAAACAGTAATTTTGTCGCAAAAAATTCTAAAAAAAAAAATTTAAATTTTTTTTTTCTTATGAAATGATAGAGAATCTTTTCCCGATGGTAATGACAAAAAAGTACAAAATTTGATGGAAAAAATTACGGAGTTGTTCTCCCCTGAAGTTAGTGATCTCGGCGAAAAGTGGTCCCTCGGGGTTTTTGTGCATCTCCAAACCCCCCCAAAATTTTTGTAAGTGTTTTGTAAGTGCTGTTGCAAGTGTATTTTGGGGGTCTGAAATAATTTTAAACCCCGTAATTATTTCTTAAGGAAATAAATTGTCTCTTTCCCTTCAGCATTCTTTAACGAATTTTCGTAAAAGGACCACTGTATATACGCCCGCGATTTTGCCGACTTTGGGCCCCATTTTTTGGGCCCAAATTTCCCTTGTTCCAGTAGACCAAACTCATAGCTATTTCTTTAGAACTCCATTTTTTTCTATCAACTGGACAAGAAACCCAAAATTTCCCTTTTTTCAAAATACCCAATAAAGTGGGGCGAAATTGGCAATTTGGCCTTTTGCAAAAAAAAAAAGATGTCAATTTAAAAAAAAGGGGCCAGAATAAAAAATGCAGGCATTCCTGGCACTAAAATAAGATTTTTTTTGTTCATTAGTCATTATAATATATTAGTCATTATATTAATCTTATATTACTCTTGCTTTCTATTTTGATTTTTATTCACAAAAAAAAAAGAAGATTTACTGTTATGCAGACTACGCATTATTGAAAAAAAGGATAAATAATATCAGGGAATTTTTGAAAAAATATTAGACTCACCAGCATGGCGTGATTTGTTTACTTTTAACATTCCAAAATCGAACATTTCCGCTACTTTACTCAATTTTAAGGGCAATTTAATCATGAAACTAATCAAAATCATCTCTATTTCTGTAATATGTTTTTCCCTTCTATCAAATGAGACCACGAAAAAGAGAATACAACCATAAATACTATCGAAAATACACCTCAAAAACCTTTTTAATCCAAAAAAACAGTCAAAGTTTTTTTTTCATTATGCACTGCGTGCTGCAGGATTTTTTTTACAGCGCACATACCACACAGACCCATTCTTTACATGTGGGCCCCCCAGCTTTTTACTTTTGGTTTGGGAAACCGCTAGAATTTTTGGTACTATAAGGAAACCCTCATTTAAAAGGGGTTTATTTGGCATGATTTGGGTATTGCACGATTGAAGAATTGCGGGAAAAACGGTTGCCTTGTTGTGGATCAGCGGGAGACCCCACCTGCCATCCTCAGCCACCCCCCCAAAACCACCCCACCATCCCAGCATTCCCATTTGATACGTGTCCCGTCCAACTTCTCTGCTACAAGCTTGTGATTGTGGGAAATTTTGTTTTGATCTTTTAAATTATATCTTTTTATACCGCCAAAACATGACACCCCCTAGGCATACCCCGTGTTTCTCAAAGTAGCAAGAAAAGGTATAGGATTTTAAGTCTTAGAATTAACATGAAAACAAAGATATTAGACAAGACATAACCTGTGGCCATAATGAAGTGTTACAGTGGGCCCCGGTCTACGTTCATTGCAGATAACGTTATTTTTTGGCCAAAATTTTCTTTTTTCGTTCAATATTTTTTTGGTGGGGTTTTTTACTCAGCTAACGTTACGTCCAGACCTGTCTGCCCGCTCTGCGCTTTTCGCACCTCCTCCCAGGACGCCAGTCCCGTATTGTTTTCCTTTTAACAAACCCAGCGTGCTTTTTTCAAGCATTCAATACATTTGGGGTCTTTTTTTTGGGGATTTAGTGACTGTCACTGTGAAATGTCACCATGGGTCCAAAGAAGCTTCCTTTTGTGGACCCCCGGTAAAGAGAGGAGGAACAAAATGAACTGAAGAAGGAGATTGTTGAAAAAAAATGAGAGTGGCGTACGGTGGGTGGAAACTTGTCAGGATGTACAACAAAAACACAGTTTAGCAGGCACAGGGAGTGTAGCAGGCGCAGGGAGTGAGGGGCATGGGGAGTGTAGCAGGCATGAAAGTGTAACAGGCATGCAAGGAGGGGCAGGCATGCAGGGAGGGGAAGGCAAGCAAGGAGGGTAACAGGCATGCAACAGGCATTTCAAGGAAAGGGAACAGGCATGCAGGGGGTGTAGCAGGCAAGCAGGGGGGGAAGGCAAAGCAGGGGGTAGCAGGCATGCAGGGAATGGCAGGCATACAGGGGGTGTAGCACGCATGCAAGGAGTGTAGCAGGCATGCAGGGGGGTAGCAGGAATGCAAGGAGGTAGCAAGCATGCAGGGAGTGAACAGGGGATGAAAAGGGGGGCAACAACAGGGAGTGTAGCAGTAGTGCGGGAGTGGGGTTCCCCCTTCCCAAAAACTAAGCCCTGCCCCCGTCCCCCCTATCTTCCCGATGCCAGCAAGTCTCTTCAATAAAGGTAAGTAAATGTTATTTTAAATGTTTATTTCATTATTTATTTATAAATTTTAAATTGTATGTAGTATTTATGTGTTTTTCTGTATGTAAAACTATAGTTATTTTTTTAAAAAATTATTTTTTTGTGAATATTTTTGGGGTCTGGAACGGATTAATTGTTTTCAAAATTTCTTTTGGGGAAAAAAGGCTTCGGATAAAGTTTTTTTTGGGGTAAAGCTCTAGCTCCCGGGGCGGATTAAAAACGTTGGGCCCAGGGGGCCCCAATTTTTTTATGCATAAAGAAAGGGCCCTAAGTTTGTGTGACTGACTTACTGAATGACTTACTGACTGAATGACTTACTGACTGACTGGGGCTGACTGACTTTCTGAATGACTGACTTACTGAATGACTGACTGACTTACTGAATGACAGTTTCCTCCCAGGGGGGTTTCCCCTTTTTCCCCCGTCTAAGTTTGGAGGACAGTGTATCCCCTGAAATCAAAATTTTTTGCCCCCTCTGAAGGTTCTGTCCGGACGGACTCTGTGTGTGTTGTTTTAGACTTTATGTCCCTTTTTTTGCAACAATTTGGGTGATCGGGCATGGAGTGCCCCCCCCCCTTCCCGATGCTTCTGTCTACTTGGAACAATTTGGGGCCCCCGGTGTGACATTCAGCAGGCGTGTCCCGATTTTCATATTGGGCCCCTCAGTTGGGAAAACATCAATTTACCTGCACTTGCAGCTGGTCTCAATTGTCCCTCTTGTTTCTTGCCTCGACTGTTAGTGTAAAAAAAGTTCAGAAAAACCCCCCTTCTCTTTACTCTTTTTTTTTCATTTCTGTTTTTCCACTCGCCTATTGCTTTCCTTTTTTCACCTGGTGCACTGACTTTCCAGTATCCCCTTGTTCTACCTATTGCTAGTTCCCCTGGGAAATTTATAACGTTGCTACACTGGGACTTCGTGTTTTCCCCCATGACCCATGCCACTGACTTTTTCTAGTTTGGGGCCCCAGCAGCTCCCTCCCCTGCAGTTGCCGGTGCCCCCACCCCAGACCTGGATGGGTGGGCCCCCTCCCGGCATGCGTGTCGTTTCTGCCATGGAGGGTCCCAGTTGTCGGTGAATGTTGCTGCATTTTCCTTGCAGTGTTTGTCCGGCCAGCAGTTGACACCAGTGCCTGGAGGGCCCGTTCTTTTCCCGGCTCCTCTCCTTGGCAAGGTGCCACATGTGACAGGGTTCCCAAACCCCTTCTTCCTAATTCTGTATGTTGCTGACCTGTAGCTGCTGGTCGGCTCCTCACTCTGTGCCTGCCAACATCGTTGCCTCCAGTACTGAGACAGATGGTGGGGTTGCTCCCATTACCTCTCATGATGTCGTCAGATGGCTGGTAGTGTCCTTCATCCCAGCCCCAGGATGGTGCCCTCTGCCTCCCATTCCTATCCTTAAGACAGGATTCCCTGTCCATGAACCTGGGGCTGACTGTCCCCAACTGGAACAATGTTCTTACCTCGACTGGCGGTGAGCATGACGTTTCGATGGTCTTTGTAGAGATGGTCTTCGCTGGGATGTCTTCACATTCGTCTGATAACAGGGAAAAAGAGTTCCTGGTTTTCAGCAGTCTCCTGGACCTTCTTCAACTTCACCGTCCCTTCAGATCCGACTAGCATCCATTCGTTGGTCTGTCATCAGCGACATTGTTCGGGATAATCCTTGCATATACCATTCAAACATTGAATTTCTCTTCTAGCTTCCGTTAATTCCTTAGTTGGAGATATAGCTGCTCGTGATGGGAAGCCATCATCCAATCTCAGGTAGCTAAAAACGGAGAGCACAGTAGAAAAGTCTTCACAGAGCAAAGATGGTTCAGTCCACATAGAGTACACTAGACACGTCCTCACTGAGCTAAGTACAGGTCACCACTGAGAGCTAAGTACAGGTCACCACTGAGAGCTAAGTACAGGTCACCACTGAGAGCTAAATACAGGTCACCACTGAGAGCTAAGTACAGGTCACCACTGAGAGCTAAGTACAGGTCACCACTGAGAGCTAAGTACAGGTCACCACTGAGAGCTAAGTACAGGTCACCACTGAGAGCTAAGTACAGGTCACCACTGAGAGCTAAGTACAGGTCACCACTGAGAGCTAAGTACAGGTCACCACTGAGATATACACATAAGCAGTGTGATGTAATCCTTTGTTGACAGCGTTTGCCCCCGAGTGCTTTGTCCAGTCACAAACAGATTACCTGGATAACAGGTGGATCTGTTTGTGACTCGATAAGCCCACTGGGGGGGCGAACGTTATCGGAGGGATCACATTGTGGGTCATAGGACTAAGACCAGCGTAAGGTAACACTTGTCCTTGGGTAGCATTGAAAATTTAGTTGGGCAAATATTCTTACAGTGGACCCTCGCTATTCAAACACTCCAAAACTCACCCTCATTCCAGAATACTGTTCAAGTGCTGTTACAAACGAATTTATTCCCATAAGGAATTATGTAAATAAGATTAGTTCATTTCAGACCCCCAAAAAAACACTTACAAAAGCACTTACAATAATAAACTTACATAAAAGGGTGAGTTTTGGAGTGTTCGAATACGAGGTCCACTGTATATTCTTATGACTGACTTACTGAGACTGACTGACTTACTGAATGAATTAACTTGACTTACTGAATGACTTGACTGACTTACTGACGACTTGACTGACTTACTGAGCGACTTGACTGACTTACTGAGCGACTTGACTGACTTACTGAATGACGACTGACTTACTGAATGACTTGACTGACTTACTGAAGTTGACTGACTGAATGACTTAAAGTTAGACACTCAGTCTGTCTTTTTCTCGTTGAGTGAGCATCACCCCACAATTCAACTGAAACATTTCGTAATAATCCATTGTTTTTGAGCTGGTTTATTGAGTGCGACTGCTAAATAAGCCCCCTGGGGCCAAAGAAAGTTCGAGTAACAGCCCTTTGAGAAAGAAGGCGAGAAACACGATTGAATTCAAGAAAGAACTCGTAGCAAAGTCACGAAAGTGGCGTACACATGGCCAATCTCGCCAGGATATACGGAAGTCTGCATCAACGATCAGTTCGATCCTGGTGAAGAAAAAAAAGAAATCAAGGAAGCTGATGTTGTGAAAGGGGTAAATGTGCTAATGAAACAGCGATCGCAAACAATCGAAGATGTTGAGAAGTTGTTGTTGTGTGGATCAATGAAAAACAGTACAGTGACTCTCAGCTGGTCTAGTCCAGTAAAAGACAAAAAAAGGAAGTAACCCAAGATAGGGCCTTGATACCTGAAGTCCCCTCCTACCATCTTCCATATGCCAACAAGGGTCTTCAATAAGGTAAAGGGGTGATGTTAAATGTT
>WNWK01055479.1:0-11268 GCA_009830355.1 Cherax destructor
AAGGATATAAAAATTTTTGGGGTTTGGGGAAATATAGTTGTGGGGGGAAAACAGTCTGCCTATTTTTTAAAAAAAAGGGCCCTTTTGGGTATTTTTAAATTTAGGTTGGATAAATTCATGGTAAAAGGGGTTGTTTGGGAGGGGGAATTGCACATGGTAAAAAAATTATAAAAGTTTTTTTTTTGGGTAGCATTAAAAAATTAGGTTGAAAAAATATTCTGTTGGGGGGGGGGGAAAAGTGAAGGACCTCCCAAAAGGGCCAACAGGCCTGCTGGTGCCTCCTTTCTTATGTTCTTATTTTTTTCCCTCTGTTCGAAAACCAGTACTTGTATTTTTTTCTAAATCAAATTTTTTTAAAATTTTTTTCCTTTTTTTTTTTGGTTCGATATCCTCAGTATTTTTTAATATTCCTTTTTTATCCCCCCCATCCATTTTGTACACCTCGATAAATATCCCCCCCTCATTCTACGTCTCTCCGAAGGGGGAATTCAATGCTCTAAGTTATCTTCATAGGGGAATTTTTTTATACTGTAAATCATTTAGTCTTTTTTTTGTATGTTCCCCAAAATTTTATATCCATCCTGTAGTAAGGAGACCAAAACTGAGCTGCATAATCCAAATGAGGTCTCACTATGTTATAGAGCTGTAAAAAAAACTTTTGGATTTCCCTTTTTTTTTTTTTGGAAATAAATCCGGGAAATTTCCTTTTTTTTGGGAAAAAACACTTAGGCACTGTTTTCTGGATAAGTTTAGATTTAGAAAGGATATAGGAAAATTTTGGGTTTTGGGGAAAAGGGTAGTTGATGGGGGGAAAAGTCGGGCCTAGTAGGGTTATTGAAGCTAGGACCTTGGGTAGTTTCAAATTTAGGTTGGATAAATACGGTGAGAGGGGGGGTTTGAGGGGGGACTGCACTTGAGTTAATAGAATCATCAAAGCAAATTTTCCCTTGGGTAGAATTAAAAAATTTTTTGGGCATTTATTCTGTTAGTGGGATGGATTGTGAAGGACCTTTTTTAGTAGGGGCCCAAAACAGGCCTGCTGCAGTGTTCCTCCTTTCTTATGTTTTTTATTTTTTTGGGAGGAGGGGGGGGAGGGGGATTTTTGGGGGGTTTGGGGGGGGGTTTTGGGGGGAGACATCCCTGTTATTTTTTTTGGGGGTTTTTTAATGCCCGAAAATGAGGGGAGGTGAAGGAACCCGGTGGGTTTTTTTTAGTTTTTTTTTTTAAAGGGGGCTTGCCTGAGGTGGTAAAAAAGCTGGGGATTGGAACTGATTATTGGGGAAAGGGGGATGTGTTTTGGGGGGCTGGGGAAAACTTGCAGTTTTGGGGATTTTTTAAAAGGGCGGTGGGAGTCAAGGATGTGGTTGTGAGCGGGGATGCTTTGGGGAGCATATTTTTTTTGGGAAGGATATGGGCCGACTGGGATAGGGTTTATGTAGCGTCAGGTATAAGTGTGAGACCGTTTCTCATAAGAACATAAGAAATAAAGGGGGAACACGGGCAGCAGGCCTTTTGGGGCCCATACTAGGCAGGTCCTTCACAATCCATCCCACTAACAGAATAACCCCCCAAAACCTAATTTTCAATTCCCCCAAAAAAAAATTTTTTTAAATTCTATTAACTCAATGGAGTCCCACTCAAATCCCCCCCTCTCCCCTTAATTTTCCCCCAAACCCCAATTTAAAAAACTCCCAAAAGGCCCAAACTTCAAAACCCCCTACTAGGCGACTGTTCCATATAAACTCCCCCCTAAAACCCCTCAAACTCCTCCTTTTTTACTACTTTCTCTTTGTTTTGGGAAAGAAGCCACTGTGGGGGAAACGTTTCCTCAATAAAGATACCCAAGTGTTGCATATGTGTCTAATTTAACAATTTTTTTGGTTCTCTGAACCATTCATCTACATCCTGTCTGAAAAGAATTTTTTTGGGGTCTTGATACAAACGGGGTTTTTAACATTTGTCCAAATTTTTGGGGAAAAAGGGCCTACCTCGACTAGTGGATGATACCACTATGACCCCGCCCCCCCGCTTCATCTCACCTGTCTACAGTATATAAGCAACTTCGATTTGCCTTTTTGCCCTATTTAATTCAAGATAGATGGACTGAACACATCGACCCAGGCCGGGGGACTGGGTTACCTCAAACCCCCCTTTTTTACTTTTCTACTTTGTTTTGGGGCTGATGAACCCTGTGGGCGAAACTTTTCCCCCAATAAAGATACCCAATTTGCATATTTTTAATTTAACAACCCTTTTCGGTTCTCTGAACCATTCATCAATGGCTTTTAAAGGCCTGCCGTGCCTTCCCTTTTTTATGTTCTTATGTTCTTATATTATAAACAACAACGGGCCCAAAACCGATCCCTGTGGAACGCCATTTTTTACAGACCCCCCCCAGATTTAACCCCATTAATGCACACCCTCGCTTCCTATTGGTAGTGACTCGATCCATAAAAAAACTTTTTTCCCCCAATGCCGTGAGCACCCCTTTTTTTAAAAGTCTCTGATGTGGTACTCTATCAAAAGCCTTACTAAAACCAAATAAACAATATCAATTCCCTTTTTCATGATCAACTGCCTAAAAACCCTTTTCTGAAAAAGTTAATAAATTAGTTAGGCGGGAAAAGGCCCCGGTGAATCCATGTTGAGTATCATTAATCAAATTATGCCTATCGAGATGGCTTCTTATGTTATCAGTTTTAATCGACTCTAATAATTTGCCCCAATTGAAGTTAGGGCTTATTGGGCGGTAATTTGATGGAAAAGACTTGTCCCCTGTTTTAAAAAAAAGGAATTACATTAGCCATCTTCCACGTATCAGACACTACACCTGTTTGAAGAGATGGTTAAAAATGTTAGAAGGGGTTTACAGAGTTCAATTTTTTCATTCCCCAAAAACCCCTTTAAAAAAAACTCATCGGGGCCCCGGCGATTTATTTTGTTTAAACGGCCCATCTGTTTGATAACCATTTCGCTAGTGACTGTGATACTACATAATTTATCTTCTTCAGGCCCACTAAAATACCTAATTCTTGGGGTATTATTAGTGTCTTCCGGTGAAAACCGAGAGAAAATAATTATTAAAAAAAAGGGACATTTATTCTCTTTTGGATAAGAAAACCCCCAAAAATTTTTTAAAGGGGGCCCCTTTTTTTCCCTTTAAATTTTGTTCTATACACCTGGGAAAAAAAATTTTGGGGTTTGTTTTTGAATCCCCAGCAACTTTAATTTTTGGGAAAACCGCTTATTTTCTTTTTCCCCCTTTTTTTCGTCCCCCTAAGTCAATATACTGATTTTTTTAAAATGCCCCAAATTTTTTATACCCCATAAAATTTTCCTTTTTTTCCCTAAAAAATATTTAGCCCCTTATTCATCCATTTTGGGTCATTTTTTTTGATTTAATTTCCTTTTTTTGGGATAAATGTTTTTTGGGGGGTATAGTGTTCAGAAAACTGTCATATTGATAGCCCCTCTTTCATTACCCCAGTCCACAGATGATAAGTGTTCTCTAAGTCCATTGTAATCTGCTAAACGAAAATCTGGGACCCACTGAGTTATTCCTACTATGAAACTTCCATTCAATGCCAAAGGTAATTGATTTGTGGTCGCTTGCGCCGAGTTCTGTAATTTCTAAATTATTGAACATGGTTTCCTTGTTTGTGCCAAAGAACTAGTCGGGCAGATTATTTCCCGTAGGTTCTGTCACAAACTGCTTCAGAAAACAATCTTGAACTACTTCTAAGAAATCGTTAGATTCAAAATCTCCCAGTCAAAAATTCCAATCAATTTGACTAAAGTTGAACGAATAACTAAGACTGTTATAAGGTAAGGGAGGAGGGGGCACTGTGGCAGAAAATTTAGTATGGTACGTATGTTGCGATACAAAAATGGATAGATTTATAAGTGTCAGGGTCAGGTGTCAATTGGGCTGAGGTTTTTATGGGGAGATAGCAACTGGTACTGTTTTGATGAGGCTTAGGAAAAGTATAAGGTATGATTATATCGTCGTTGAAGGTTGAAGAAGACCTTGAGGTATCAGAAAGGGCAGGTGTTAAGCACAACTGATGGCATGTGGGGTATGCGGATGTTGGTTTCAGCAAAAGTTTAGAGAGTGGTTGGGAGGAGGCAAGTCGAAGGATCATTTTGAGGGGATACAGGAACGTCTGGGGGAGGAGGGATAGGAAAGTGGGTTAGGAGGACGAGTACAGAGCGTGGAAGTGATGGCAGGCAGCATTGCAGGGAGTGGGGTGCCCGGTAAGGCACCTGGGGTGATGGTTTACCGGGAGATTTTTATGTGTTACATTGGGAGGTGTTAAAGGATGTTTTAGTGCAGATCTTTAATCAAACAGCTGATAGGACAGAGGAAGTGACAAACACAGGTGGTGGAAGTGATGTACCAGTTGCTTACTATGGATGTGACGAAGGCTATAGAGCCATAACGTTGTTATGCTCGGATTATAAGATCTTTTGCGAAAATTCTATGAGAATCGAATAAAGAGGGTGTTGGAGAAGGTTTTAGATGATGGCAAGGAAAATGGGCGAAGTATATGACTGGGTATAGAAGGATTAGGGAGTTTGTGGATAACAAGAGGGGAGCAAGTTGTTTAGATTGGGAGACTGCATATGATAGCGTAGATAGGGAATTTTGTTTGGGGTTTTGTTGGGGTTGGGTCAGTAAACGTGTGGGGTTAGGACTTTATATATGACCGGGCTTTGGCAAGGGTCCAGGTAAATGGGAAGTTAGTTCCAGTATTATGAAAGGGGTTTGCGGTGGTTGTCCTCTGTCGCAAATCCTGTTTGGTGTACAGAACTTTCTATAGTAATTGCAGGGAAGGGGGCTGGGATGGTGGGAGGTGTAGGGGTTGTGAGTCGGGCATAGTGGGATATGTCGATGATACAACCGTCCTTGTGGGTAGTAGTGAGGGCTTATTATGAATAGGATTGTGGGTATTTTTTGGGGAAGTTTATGGGTATGAGGGTGAATAGGGGTAAGTCAAGTTTGTTGGAAGTAGGTGCATGGGTGGGAGGGACGTTGGACAGTAGGGGCGGTTGAAGTGCGTCGATAGATTAAAATTTGCGGGGTGATATTCAGTCATGATAGGAATTGGCAAGAGAATTGAATTCGGTGGTGGTGGACAGAGCTATAGATAGGTTGGGAGGCATTAGGTCTATGAAGCAACACTGTTACAACGGGCGGTGGTGGTAAACGTATTAGTATATAGCAAAATATGGTTTGTTGCTGCTGTATATCCTCTCCGGGAGTGTGATGTAGAGAGGTTGCTTTGAGGGTTTTTCTGTTATATTTGGAGTCATGGGAGGCATTGGTTAGGTAGGGAGGTGGTGACTACTGGGTTGGGGTTGGGGGTTGGGGTTGATAATGTTGCAACAGGCTTCAAAGATTTTTCTGTTACAAGAATATGTGGTAGGTGGGGTACAGGGGTCAGGAGGGTGAATGGGGTCATGCAGGGAGGTACATAGGTGGTGGTGGGGATCTGTTGAGATGTGAGGCTGGTGTTGAGGTTCCTCCTGTTGTTAGGGAGCCTGGGAGGGTTGCAAAGTAGGTGTGTTGGATAGAGTGAGGGGGAGGGAGGTGTGGTGCAGGGTGCAGGTATTTATCCTATGTGGCACTGAGGTTAACGTATGCTGGATGAAGAAGTTGCGAATACCACCAAGAGTGCGTGAAACAGGATATAGGTTTTATTGGGTATTTAGCGACATGTGCACAGTTGTTTAGAATGGGCATTATTAGGGGATGGGTTGTGTGGATCATGGGGTCCTGGACACGGCGTATCATACTCTGTATTTCTGTGACACGTTGGTGGGGTCATTGTGGGAGTGGCTTTAGTGGGGTATTAAGGGAGGGTGGGAGCCGGGGGGGTTGATGACCCCGAGGGCTTTGTGGTGTTTGGACGTGGGGGCTTTTCCAGAGGACGTTGGTAGCGGTAGCTTCACTTGGTGGCCGAAAGCATATGGCGATACTCAGGTATTGCAGAGGGCTCCCGAGCAACAGCGCGTATCCGAGCGTTGGCAGCAGGTATATATAGGTCTAAGTGTAGAAATCAGGTTATATATGCGGGGACATGGTAAAGCTTTCTCAGGGTTATAGGGAATTGACTATAGGCATTCTGTTGGGGGAGTGAGGGGGAGGGGGTGGGAGGTACCTCATTAAAGGGCTATCTGAAAAAGTGGGGTATGGCCTAGAGTGTCTGGACAGGGGGATAATGGCGGGTGACATGGCTAGGGTTATGTACATTCTCTCCGGTGTCACCTGATAGGGCGTCAACATGTGTCGTCCAGCAGACAGTGAGGACAGGTGGACATATATTACAGGGTGATGATGTGTTTTGCAATCAGCATACCAAACAGGTCTTGGTTCTATGCGACTTAGAACGATCATATATTGTACTTTGTTGGTCGTATCGTAATTACTAATGAATGTTATAGGTTGGAGTATTAGGAAGAAAGGTGTTTAAGGTAAGGTTGGGTGTTTTTACCAAGTGCGTGTTTTGTGCTATTTTGGCCTCAGTGTGAATTGGCGTGAATGTGCGTGTCTCAGTCCATAAGACAGGCACAGGTGTGCCATAACAAGTTAATTTGTAGATTGTATACGGTGTAGGGTAAAGCCATGGCACTTACATTGTTGGGGTTTAGTTTCAAGGGGATGGTGAAAGCTGTGAACCGTATATTGTTTGTCTTAATTGTGATTAGTATCGTTGCTTTTTTGATGTCCTGATGTGGATTAACATGGTTTGAAGCCATAAAATTATATATCAAAACATGAACGATGTTATATTTGTAAGGTTGATGTAAATATGCCACAAGTATTGTATTGTTTTGATTTATTATGGGTAGCTTTTTAAAATTTTCTGTACATATTGTCCAATGTGTTCATTTTTCGTGGGTGTGTCCGCATAAAAATTTTAAACATATTTAGGTGGTTTCTTTTTTTTAGTTTGATGACACCTTGGGTTTTTTTTATACAGTAGTCTTAAGATAATTATATTTTTTAATTATAGGTATTTGGGTTTTTTGTCCGTCATTTTTTTTTTGTATTATCACTGTTTTGATTAATAAAATAAAAAAAAAAATTCCCCCTTAACTTCACATCTTTTTGCCAACGGATCTTCGAGTCTACCCCTTCCATCATGTCATTCACATATACCAATAATAGACTGGTCCTGGATTGCCCCCTTGGGGACACCGTCGTCACAGGCAAAAAAGGTCCCCATCACGTACCATGACGCGTTGTTGCCCCCCCGTCAGGTATTCTCTGATCCATTGCAGTGCCCTTCCTTTTTAAGGCCTGATCAGTTTCTGCACAATTTTTTGGAGGAACTTTTGAAGGCCTTCGCCCAAGAAAATGCAATCAACCCCCCCCTCTTGGTTTTTTACTTATGTTTCCTGTAAAAAAAACCCAGTAGGTTTGTGACAGATTTTCATGAATCAGTGCTTGTTGTCGTTTCTTGTTTCGTTCCAGGTGCCCACCACTCGCCTTTTGATAATCTATACTAAAGTCAGTGACACTGGTAAAAAGTTTAGTGCCTCGTTTCTGTCCCTTTAAAAAAAGGGGGCTACATTTCCGTCTTCCATACCCAAATTGCCCATTTTAAAAGGGGGTTTTTAAAAAAATTTAGGTTAGTGGCACTCACAGTGTCTCTGCTCCCCCCTAAACCCCCCCCGGGGAAATGTCCGGTTCCACTGCCTTTGAGGTATCAAGGACATTAGCGCTTCTTCACCTCCTCGGTTGTGTGAATTTCATCCAAATTTTGGTATGTCCCTTGTTGGTTCCCTCTGTTCTGTCTTCCCAGGTCCTTTCTGTTCCACAGTAAATATTCCTTTTTAAAACTCATGTGAGCCCCCATCTATTTTTTGGTCGTTTTTTGTGAGCTCCCACCCTTTTTTCCTGAGGTTGAACCGGCCCCAACTTTCTTCCTTTGATTGGTATACAACAACGTCTGGTGAGATTTTTATTTTTATGCTATGTTTTTTCGTACTGTTGCGGGGGCTCCTTTTTTTGTGCATACTTTTCCCCGGTTGTCGACAACTTTTATTTTCCTGGGTCCTTTGCCTTCTGTACTTTTTCCATTCTCTTTGCACTTTATTTTTGCCTCCCTACACCTTTCCTGTAAACCAAGGGCTGTTTTGGGCTTACCCTCATTTCTGTTCCCTTGGGAAAAACCTTTTTCCCCTGCCTCCGTTTTTTTTTGTTACGTAGCCAAAAAATTGTTTACTGACTTTCCTCCAAAACCCCTTTCCCCTGAACCTCCTACAGGAATTCCTCATACCTGTGTATTTTCCTTTATATTTGGCTTTTCCCATTCTACCCTGTTACCCTATCCACTTGTAATTAACTATATATTCAAAGCTCAAAACCCTTTTGTGATCACTAGTTCCAATGGGCCTTTCGTATGTGATATCCTCAATGTCCGAGTTACCCCAAGGTGAACACAAGGTCCACTCTGCTGGTTCATTTTCCCCCCTCTTTTTCTGGTAGTGTTTTAAATGTTGATGCATGAGGTTTTCCAGTACCACATCCATCATCTTGGCTTCCATGTTTCGGGACCCCGTTTACCCGGGGGTTTTTCCCCCAATCAACCCCCCTGTGTTTGAAATCACCCATAATCAGTTTTTTAAAAAATTCAAGTGAGCTCTTCTGGCCCCCTCAGCTAGGGGGGCCACCATTGCTCAGTTGTTCTCTTCATATTCCTCTTTTTGGTCCCCCGCAGTTCTGTGGTGGGTTATACATCACTGCAATGACTACTTCATGTCCCCAAGACTGAATTGTACCTACTATGAAACCCCCCTTTTTTCCACTCTCGTTCATTCATCCAATTTCCTAAACCCCCCCTGGGCCCAAAGAGCAGTGAAAAACCCTTTTTCCCCCCACTCTGCTCCTTCTATTTTTTCCCCAGGATCTGATATCCGGGGGGGAAGATTCCCCCCCGTTATCGTCCCAGTGAGTTTTGTTTCTGTGACTGCAATGATGTCTGGGGATGTCCCCCTTTTATTTTTTGGGGGACTCCCCCCATTTATTCGTTATTCCATTGGGGTTTTGTATACCAAACCTTAAATTTTCCCTTTTTTTTAAAACTGAGGTCGGGGGGTTTGGGGAAAGGGAAAACTGGCGGGGGCCTAGGGGGGGTTTCTGTGGGGGGGGGTTTTTTGGGGAGGTGGATTGTTCCCCCTGTCAGATATTCTTATCCAATGGAGTCCCCTTTCCCCGTTATATTTCCTGATCCTCTAGCTTTTGCACTAATCTCTTGTGAGGAACTGTGTCAAAGGGCCCTTTTCCCCTTTTTTCAGTCCAAGAAAATGCAGTCTATCCACCCCTCTCTCATGTCTTACTTTTTACCTTGTCATAAAACAACAGTAGGTTCGACACAGAATTTGCCTTCCATGATTCTGTGCTGGTTTTCGTTTATGCTTGTTCCGTTCTAGGTTTTTCCCAAAAATCTCCTCCTGATAATCTTTCCATGACTTTGCATACTATAAAGTCAGTGACACTGGTCTATAGTTTAGTGCCTGGGGAACCTTTTTTTTAAAAAAAAGGGGCTACATTTGCAGTTTTCCCCCTACCTCAGGTAGTTGTCCAGTTTCAATGGATGTGAAAGATAAACACATAAGTAAAATTTTATCCTTTTTTCACAACGCCCCCCCACGCAGGGGGGGTTTATCGAGTCACAAACAGATCTACCTGGATAAAAGAAAAAAGGGGGATTTATAGGATTTAGTCAGGTGGAGAATGCTAGGTCAGGTGGAGAAACCTATGTGACAGTCTTCAAAGTAGGGGATAGTTTTAAAAACCCCAAATTTTAAAAAGGGGGTGCAGTGTTCCATTCTTGGCCCCTTTGGGGTAGGGTAATCTTAAGCGTGGGCGAAACGTTGTCAATACAGTATCACATTTTACGCTTATGTGTTTATCTTTCATTGTGTCGGTATTTTTCCATTTATTTCCTTCAATGGATGTGTTGAAAAAATTTTTTTTAGTGGCCCCCACAGCATCTCTGCTCCCCCCCTAAGTCACCATGGTGAGATGTCCGGTCCCACTGCCTTTTAAAAGGGGGCAAGGGGGGACTTAGCAGCTTCATCTCCTCCTTTTTTATGAGTATATCATCCAAATTCGGCCCTTTTTGGTGTACCCCGGGGGGTTTTGACTTTCCAGAGTCATTTCTGTTCCACTGTAAATACTTCCTTAAATCTCTTGTTGAGCTCGTCACATATTTCTTGGTCGTTTCGAACTTCCCACCTTCCTTTCAGCTTGATTACTTGTCCCTTCCCAAAATTTTTTTCCCCCCTGATGTGGCTGTACCAAAGTTTTGGGTCAGACTTGACTTTTTGATGCTATGTCGTTTTCGTAATGTTTGCTGGGCCTTTTTCCCCCTTATCAAAATGCATACTGTTTCCCGGATCTTCTACTTATCTCTTTATTTTCATAAGAACATAAGAAATATGGGGTTAGGTTTTTTTTTTAAAAAAAAATTTAAAAATAACAAGGACAGTAATAGGGATAGTGGAAAACAGAATGGAGCAGGAAGGGTAAAGAGAAAGGAGGGTCTTTTAAAAAAATATTATTCAAATAGTCGTAGTTATGAATAAGATGGACGATTTGAGATTAGGGTTTCAAAGGAAAATTGATGTATTTGCCATAACTAAGACGTGGTTCAATACGAAAATTTGGAAAAACCCGCTGAATGTCATATACAGGGTTTTTAAAAATTTTTCCAAGGAGACAGAAGGGGTTTTTGGGGGAAAGGGGGTGGAGTGGCAATTGATGTCCAAGATCCTTGAACTGTTGCATAAAAAAAGGGGGAAAAAAATCTGGATAGAATTTTTAGAGGGGAAAAAAAAAAATTTTTTTTTTTGGTGATATACCGTCACCCAAACTTAGATAGGGACCAAGGGAGACTACTTGGGAGGAAACTGTTAAGGCCAAAATGCACGATAACTTAGTTATTTGGGGGGCTTCAACTTTGTTAAAAATTTTTTTAAAAATTTTTTTTATAATTTAGAATTTAACGACTTCTTAGGTAGTTCAAGATTGGTTTTTGAAGCAGTTTGTGACAGAACCTACAAGGGGAAATAACCCGTTTGACTTAGTTCTTTGGGGGAAAAAGGAAACCCCCCTTTTTAAAAATTTTAGAAATTACAGAGGAACTCGGGTAAAAAGGGGGACAAATCAATTACCTTTGGCATTGGGGAAAAAAAGTTTCATAGTAGGGGTAACTCAGTAACGGTCCCAGATTTTGGCGTAGCAGATTACAAAAGGAC
>WNWK01055480.1:0-11268 GCA_009830355.1 Cherax destructor
ATGGTGAGTATGGGTTACAGGAGTGGACTAGCATGGTGAGTATGGATTACATGAGTGGACTAGCATGGTGAGTATGGGTTACAGGAGTGGACTTGCATGGTGAGTATGGGTTACAGGAGGGGACTTGCATGGTGAGTATGGGTTACAGGAGTGGTAGCATGGTGATATTTGGAGGACTTGCATGGTGAGTATGGGTTACAGGAGGGACTTGCATGTGAGTATGGGTTACAGGAGGACTTGCATGGTGAGTATGGGTTACAGGAGTGGACTTGCATGGTGAGTATGGGTTACAGGAGTGGACTAGCATAGTGAGTATGGATTACATGAGTGGACTAGCATGGTGAGTATGGGTTACAGGAGTGGACTTGCATGGTGAGTATGGGTTACAGGAGGGGACTAGCATGGTGAGTATGGGTTACAGGAGTGGACTTGCATGGTGAGTATGGGTTACAGGAGTGGACTAGCATGGTGAGTATGGATTACATGAGTGGACTAGCATGGTGAGTATGGGTTACAGGAGTGGACTTGCATGGTGAGTATGGGTTACAGGAGTGGACTAGCATGGTGAGTATGGATTACATGAGTGGACTAGCATGGTGAGTATGGATTACATGAGTGGACTAGCATGGTGAGTATGGGTTACAGGAGTGGACTTGCATGGTGAGTATGGGTTACAGGAGTGGACTAGCATGGTGAGTATGGTTACATAGTGGACTAGCAGGTAGTGGATTACATGGTGGACTAGCATGGTATAGGGTTACAGGAGTGGACTTGCATGGTGAGTATGGGTTACAGGAGGGACTAGCATGGTGAGTATGGGTTACAGGAGTGGACTTGCATGGCGAGTATGGGTTACAGGAGGGGACTAGCATGGTGAGTATGGGTTACAGGAGTGGACTAGCATGGTGAGTATGGATTACATGAGTGGACTAGCATGGTGAGTATGGGTTACAGGAGTGGACTAGCATGGTGAGTATGGGTTACAGGAGGGGACTTGCATGGTGAGTATGGGTTACAGGAGTGGACTTGCATGGTGAGTATGGATTACATGAGTGGACTAGCGTGGTGAGTATGGGTTACAGGAGTGGACTTGCATGGTGAGTATGGGTTACATGAATGGACTAGCATGGTGAGTATGGGTTACAGGAGTGGACTAGCATGGTGAGTATGGGTTACGGGAGTGGACTAGCATGGTGAGTATGGGTTACAGGAGTGGACTTGCATGATGAGTATGGGTTACATGAGTGGCCTAGCATGGTGAGTATGGGTTACAGGAGTGGACTACCATGGTGAGTATGGGTTACAGGAGTGGACTTGCATAGTGAGTATGGATTACATGAGTGGACTAGTATTACGATTCAGGCCAGTTGATTGCTTTTGTATTAGTGCTTCTCGTAATAATCAGGAATGGATATAATGCACACAATACTTTACCAGGATTTTATTTGTCAAATACTAAGTGTAACATTACTTAGTAAAATAAATTAATATTTAAACACCTTCCAGTTAGTTTCACTAATATAATATATATCTTATGCCTTACTTTAGTTCTTAATATAGTTGTAACTAAATAACACTCTTCACTAAATTAATATACACTGGTTCGTTCAGGGTGGAGCTAGAGACCAATTTCAGAGTCTCTTTATGTCGTAGCACACGTAGACTTGCTCAGGGTGGAGCTAGAGACCAATTTCAGAGTCTCTTAATGTCGTAGCACAGTAGACTTGCTCAGGGTGGAGCTAGAGACCAATTTCAGAGTCTCTTAATGTCTAGCACACGTAGACTTGCTCAGGGTGGAGCTAGAGACCAATTTCAGAGTCTCTTAATGTCGTAGCACACGTAGACTTGCTCAGCTTGGGTTAGAGACCAATTTCTCGGGAAATGCAAGAAGAGTTAATCCAGGAGACGAGATGGTGTACTTCCACAAGGTAAGGAAGTTTGTTCTCCATCAGAGGCAAGTGAAGACTGCCTTGGGTCAGGCTGGTGGCCACAACCTTAGGTATGGTGACGTGGCTTCAAGGCGGGAATACCTGACGTATCATAACGACCGGATAGCTAGTTAGCTACCGTCATATATCATCCTACCTATTTACACAACTAAGTATACAAGTTTATAAAGTAAGATATTTTTAGTTTAGCTATTACTGAAAATATCTCCAATATAAACTTATATGATAATAGATATACATGAAATATAAAATTCTTATTGCGTATACTTCAAGATACGCAACACCCCCTTCACACGACAATAGGTCGCACCAAACAAAAAAATTTAGCTTTTAACTCTTCATTCTCACGAATCACTTGGTTTTTACTATAGTGTTTCTCGCCAGTAGACAGCCATTGCATCAGCAGCGGGACTTCTGTTCTTCAGGCAACAGGTTGAGATGCAATGGATGCAACAGTGGGAGATGTCTGTCGCTGAATCCGCAACGGGAGGCTCAGGTCCAGACGAATAGTGAGTTTCGTGAAGAGTCTGGAAGCCAGGTATACAGTTTCCAGGAGCAGGGGAAGCCGTAAGGCGTGCAGAAAATCAGCCTGCCATTGGTGGTGTATGAACAGGCAGCGCCAACAACAGATTTGACAGCTCCTGGTTCCACAATAATCCACATTTTAAGTCACCACAACACCGATACTTAACTGTAACAGTATATAAAAAAAGTATTAAACAAAATGCAAATTTAAATTTAATTATTGGTACTCGAATACTTATAATTTATAGAACTTAAGGGCGAGACAAAGTGTCTGCAATTATATTATGTTGGCCCTTAATGTGGAGGATACTTATAGAATAGGGTTGGATCCTGAGAGCCCACCTCAGGATCCTAGCATTTCTTGATTTCATTGTGTTAATATATGTAAGAGGGTTATGATCAGAAAAGACTTTAATTTTATGCATTGAAGTTCCTAAATATACATCAAAGTTCTCTAAAGAGATAACTAGGGCCAAAACCTCTTTCTCAACGGTTGAATAACTTTTTTGATGTGACTTAAGTTTGGAAGAATAATAACAGATTGGATGTAAAACGTCGGTAGAAGGCGATTTCTGAAGCAAAACAGCACCTACCGCGTAGGCACTGGCATCTATGTGTAACAAAAGGCTGAGCAAAATCTGGACTACGAAGAACGGGGGCAGACGAAAGCAAACGCTTCAACCTTACGAAAGCTTGATCACAATCCTTAGTCCCGTTAAATTTTACTTTGGTACTAGTGAGTTCCGAAAGGGGCGGCTAATTGGGAGAAATTATGACAAAATCGTCTGTAATAACTGGCCATGCCCAGGAATCTTTGCACCCTTTTCTATCTAAGGGCACGGAAAATTGGATATGGCCTTTATCTTAAGATCCAGCGGAGCTACTTCCCCTGACCTATACAGAAACCCAAATATTTTATCTTAGCTTGGCCAAATTGACATTTGGCCAAATTCACTAATGAAATTATAAAACCTCAATTTTTCAAACAAAGCCAGTAGACGAGACAGATGTTGTTTCCAATCATCTGCAAATACAACTAAATCGTCCAAATAAGCCTCTACTCCCGGTAAGTCGTTAGTGAGTTCATTCATAAAGCGTTGAAACGTGGAGGCCGCGTTACATAACCCGAAGGGAGTAACTAAATAGTTAAATAGACCATCTTGTACCGTAAAAGCTGAAATTTCCTGAGCTCGTTTTGAAGAGGAACTTGATAATAGCCTCTTAGCAAGTCTAAACGGCTCACGTATTTAGCGCCAGAGACTTTGTCAATAAGATCGTCAATACGTGGCAAGGGAAATCCGTCTGGTACCGTGACTGAATTGACTTTTCGATAATCAGTGCACATACGGTAGCTTCCATCTGGCTTCGGCACCAAAATACATGGGGAAGCCCATGGGCTTTTGCTGCGTTTGACAAGTCCGTTGGACAATAGGAAGGATACTTCTTCCTTTAAAGCGGCATGTTTCACAGGGCTCATGCGATAAGGTGCCTGTTTAATCGGAGAGGCACTCTGAACATCTACGTCGTGAATACCCAGCGTGCAGCGTTTGGGAACATCACTGAACAAATCGGGAAATCTTAATATCATCTCTTTAATATCTTTCGCTTTTTCGGTTTCAAGGTCTGCAAGAAAATGATCCAAAGTTCGTAGGGTTTCTGAATTTTCTAGACGGACTTCTATTCCTCTTGAAACATCCGGTAAATGAGGATGTTTGTCCTTTGGTATAGGGAGGACGGGAGCAGTAGGAAGACCAGGGTAATACGTTTTTAGCTGATTTACGTGATACACATGTTCTGATTTTCGTTTTCCTGGTGTTCGTATTAGATAATTTACATCACTGAGCCTCTTTACTACTACTAAAGGGCCTTCATATTTGGGTAGTAATGAGTGCCCTGGCACTAATTTTTGAGCGAGAACCATCTCTCCAGCTTGAAAAGAGCGAGACTTTGCACGTTTATCATAGAGTAATTTCATTTTAGCCTGGGCTTCGGCTAAGTTCTTTGATGCTAAGTTCCTTGCATAGGATAAATGTTTCTGCGTAGATGAAGGAGATATGCATAGGGAAGGCTCAGATTTCCCTGTCCAGGCTTCTTTTAATACTGCGAGGGGACCCCGCACTTTATGTCCATAAATTAAATCGAAAGGACTAAAGCCCAGACTTTCTTGCTCGCTCTCTCTGACTGCAAAAAGAAGACAAGGTATGCCTTCGTCCCAATCTTTAGCGAATTGCTGGCAGTATGTACGCATCATGGATTTTAAGGTTTGGTGGAACCTTTCAAGAGCACCCTGCGTCTGAGGTCGGTAACTAGTGGAAAGTATTGACTTAATTCCAAGACGAGATAGAGCTTCTCTGAAGATTTTGGACGTAAAATTAGTCCCTTGATCAGATTGTATTTCTCGTGGTAATCCCACGTGCGAAAAGTATTTCATTAAGGAGCGGACTATGGCACGGGCGTTAATTTTTCTCATTGGCACCGCTTCCGGGTACCTCGTTGCTGAGTCCATTATGGTAAATAAATATTGATTGCCGGACTTAGTTCTGGGAAGAGGTCCGACGCAATCTATTATTAGGCGGGAAAATGGTTCACCGTCTGTAGTGATGGGTATTAGAGGAGCTGGAAGAGGATTATGGGCAGGTTTACCTGCTATCTGACAGGCTTGACAGCTACGAATATGTTTTACCACTTTCTTTCATGTTGGGCCAAGAGAAATGTCTCACTATCTTTCCCAATGTCTTTTTAATTCCTAAGTGACCTCCCATAGGACTATTATGAGCAAAATTAATCGTATACTCACGGAAGGAGACTGGCAAGACTACCAGATACTTTATGGTGTTGGAAGTGGTACCTGGCGACAAAGGACAAGTTCTTTTCTCCATTAGAATGCCATTACTATAGTAATAGCAATCCTTAAGGTTCTTTGCTTCCTTTTCAGTGACCGCTATTTCTTTTAGTTTGTCCAAAGAGTGGTCGGCGAATTGATCTTTGATCAAGTCGTCTGATGTTAACATCTTAATATCGAGCGAGGTCTGACTCTGATCCACCGTAGATTGTTTGGTGGTGAGAGCTCCTGGGTGACATGAGTCACTGAACAATATGTCCAGTCTTAAATCCTTCGAGTGTTCTAACTCCTCATCTAACGAAGATTTTTGCTGAAGCTTAGCCATGGCTCTCGTTATTATAGCAAGGGGATATAACGACTGTTCTCCCCTACAAGCTTCTATTGCATAATTTTCGTTAGATGAGGAGTTAGAACACTCGAAGGATTTAGGACTGGACATATTGTTCAGTGACTCATGTCACCAGAGCTCTCACCAAATCTACGTGGATCAGAGTCAGACCTCGCTCGATATAAGATGTTAACATCAGACGACTTGATCAAAGATCAATTCGCCGACCACTCTTTGGTACTCTTTGGGGGCCCGGACAGGCCCCCATTTATTACGATTCAGGCCAGTTGATTGCTTTTGTATTAGTGCTTCTCGTAATAATCAGGAATGGATATAATGCACACAATACTTTACCAGGATTTTATTTGTCAAATACTAAGTGTAACATTACTTAGTAAAATAAATTAATATTTAAACACCTTCCAGTTAGTTTCACTAATATAATATATATCTTATGCCTTACTTTAGTTCTTAATATAGTTGTAACTAAATAACACTCTTCACTAAATTAATATACACTGGTTCGTTCAGGGTGGAGCTAGAGACCAATTTCAGAGTCTCTTAATGTCGTAGCACACGTAGACTTGCTCAGGGTGGAGCTAGAGACCAATTTCAGAGTCTCTTAATGTCATAGCACACGTAGACTTGCTCAGGGTGGAGCTAGAGACCAATTTCAGAGTCTCTTAATGTCGTAGCACACGTAGACTTGCTCAGGGTGGAGCTAGAGACCAATTTCAGAGTCTCTTAATGTCGTAGCACACGTAGACTTGCTCAGGGTGGAGCTAGAGACCAATTTCAGAGTCTCTTAATGTCGTAGCACACGTAGACTTGCTCAGCTTGGAGTTAGAGACCAATTTCTCGGGAAATGCAAGAAGAGTTAATCCAGGAGACGAGATGGTGTACTTCCACAAGGTAAGGGAAGTTTGTTCTCCATCAGAGAGCAAGTGAAGACTGCCTTGGGTCAGGCTGGTGGCCACAACCTTAGGTATGGTGACGTGGCTTCAAGGCGGGAATACCTGACGTATCATAACGACCGGATAGCTAGTTAGCTACCGTCATATATCATCCTACCTATTTACACAACTAAGTATACAAGTTTATAAAGTAAGATATTTTTAGTTTAGCTATTACTGAAAATATCTCCAATATAAACTTATATGATAATAGATATACATGAAATATAAAATTCTTATTGCGTATACTTCAAGATACGCAACAACTAGCATGGTGAGTATGGGTTACAGGAGTGGACTTGCATGGTGAGTATGGATTACATGAGTGGACTAGCATGGTGAGTATGGGTTACATGAGTGGACTAGCATTGTGAGTATGGGTTACAGGAGTGGATTAGCATGGTGAGTATGGGTTACAGGAGTGGACTAGCATGATGAGTATGGGTTACAGGAGTGGATTAGCATGGTGAGTATGGGTTACAGGAGTGGACTAGCATGGTGAGTATGGGTTACAGGAGTGGACTAGCATGGTGAGTATGGGTTACAGGAGTTGACTTGCATGGTGAGTATGGGTTACAGGAGTGGATTAGCATGGTGAGTATGGGTTACAGGAGTGGACTAGCATGGTGAGTATGGGTTACAGGAGTGGACTTGCATGGTGAGTATGGGTTACAGGAGTGGACTAGCATGGTGAGTATGGGTTACAGGAGTGGACTAGCATGGTGAGTATGGGTTACAGGAGTGGACTTGAATGGTGAGTATGTGTTACATGAGTGGATTAGCATGGTGAGTATGGGTTACAGGAGTGGACTAGCATGGTGAGTATGGGTTACAGGAGTGGACTAGCATGGTGAGTATGGGTTACAGGAGTAGATTAGCATGGTGAGTATGGGTTACAGGAGTAGACTAGCATGGTGAGTATGGGTTACAGGAGTGGATTAGCATGGTGAGTATGGGTTACAGGAGTGGATTAGCATGGTGAGTATGGGTTACAGGAGTGGACTAGCATGGTGAGTATGGGTTACAGGAGTGGATTAGCATGGTGAGTATGGGTTACAGGAGTGGATTAGCATGGTGAGTATGGGTTACAGGAGTGGACTAGCATGGTGAGTACGGGTTACAGGAGTGGACTAGCATTGTGAGTATGGGTTACAGGAGTGGAATAGCATGGTGAGTATGGGTTACAGTAGTGGACTTGCATGGTGATTATGGGTTACAGTAGTGGACTAGCATGGTGAGTATGGGTTACAGGAGTGGACTAGCATGGTGAGTATGGGTTACAGTAGTGGACTAGCATGGTGAGTATGGGTTACAGTAGTGGACTAGCATTGTGAGTATGGGTTACAGTAGTGGACTAGCATGGTGAGTATGGGTTACAGGAGTGGACTAGCGTGGTGAGTATGGGTTACAGGAGTGGACTAGCGTGGTGAGTATGGGTTACAGGAGTGGACTTGCATGGTGAGTATGGGTTACAGGAGTGGACTAGCGTGGTGAGTATGGGTTACAGTAGTGGACTAGCATGGTGAGTATGGGTTACAGGAGTGGACTAGCGTGGTGAGTATGGGTTACAGGAGTGGACTAGCATGGTGAGTATGGGTTACAGTAGTGGACTAGCATGGTAAGTATGGGTTACAGTAGTGGACTAGCATGGTGAGTATGGGTTACAGGAGTGGACTAGCGTGGTGAGTATGGGTTACAGGAGTGGACTAGCGTGGTGAGTATGGGTTACAGGAGTGGACTAGCGTGGAGGCGGTACATCACACCGCAGACAAGAAAACTGTGAAGGTCAAAGCTTACTCATGTGAGGGAATCCTCTTATAAAGGTAATCCCTCGGTAGACAGGAAATCTCCTTTACGTAATAATCGCCTTAGCGGCAATATGTCAACCTAAGCTTCTCCGAGCGAAGAGGTGCGTGTGCCTCCGTCACGCTCTTTAAAAAATGCTCGCTCCAAATTTAAAGAGAAATTCTCTTCTGTGGTCTTTTTCTTGTGTAGCAAAATCGTTCTCAACATCAGTGTGGTAGTAACCTGTGCTATATTACAGCTGGATCAAAAACTAGCTCAATTTTCAGTGCCATTCTGTATCACACGGGGTAGGTTACTAAGAGCTGACATCCGTCAGCCTGAGCTGGGAGACTTCAGTAGGGCAGTGAGGATATAGTCAGGCATTCCATTAAAGGTTCCGCTGCAACGGGAACTTCAAAGGTATCCTTCCAGGATACCTGGAGTTACTCTCACTTGGGAATAACCGTCTCTCAGAAGAGTCTAGCCCATACACTGAGCACGACAACATCGTATACAGGGAAGGAAAAATATTTGGATATAGGGGATATTTAAAGTATATTCTGAATCAAAGAATACATGCATGGATACGTTAATACATACATACAAATATACATACATACATAAAGAAACAAATTTATTGTATACATAAGAAAATATGGCCTTTTGGGCGGAAGTAGCTAGGAAGATACTGCATTTGTAATTACCGTGTGTGTATGTACTCACCTAGTTGTGGTTGCAGGGGTCGATTCATAGCTCCTGGCCCCGCCTCTTCACTGGCCGCTACTGGGTCTCTCTCCCTTCGCCATGAGCCTTATCATACCTCTTCTTAAAGCTATGGATGGATCCTGCCTCCACTACATCGCTTCCCAATCTATTCCACTTCCTGACCACTCTGTGACTGAAGAAATACTTCCTAACATCCCTGTGATTCATCTGAGTCTTCAACTTCCAACTGTGTCCCCTTGGTGTTGTGTCCCATCTCTGGAACATTCTGTCTCTGTCCACCCTGTCAATTCCTCTCAGTATTTTATATGTCGTTATCATGTCTCCCCTATCTCTCCTGTCCTCCAGTGTCGTCAGGTCGATTTCCCTTAACCTCTCCTCGTAGGACATACCCCTTAGCTCCGGGACTAGTCGTGTTGCAAACTTTTGCACTTTCTCCAGTTTCTTTATGTGCTTGGCTAGGTGTGGGTTCCAAACTGGTGCTGCGTACTCCAGTATGGGCCTAACGTACACAGTGTACAGGGTTCTGAACGATTCCTTATTAAGATGTCGAAATGGTGTTCTTAGGTTTGCTAGGCGCCCGTATGCTGCAGCAGTTATTTGGTTGATGTGCGCCTCAGGAGATGTGTGGAGAAAATTCTTCAAAGGAGGGGGGTATGCGCCCTTACTACCCTTGTTAAGGGCCCTCACCCTTTCTTCCCTTAGGAAAGGGACAGAGGAGGCGCGTCTGGCTGAGAAAAACAATTTAATACAAGCCAGATGTACTGACAACAGTGTGTCACGAATTGTGCTGACCACAGCACCACGAGGCACCTCGTGGCTGCACGAGGCACGAGGGACGAGGCTGCACAAGGCAGCATGAGGAGCAGATTGAATTCGACCACCGGAAGGAGGGGTCATACGACGCGAGGCGACGTAACTCAACATAGACATTAGTCGTACGCGTCCGTTAATCTAATTTAATCTCCACTAACATCAGGAAATAAGATAAGAACTCTGTTCCAGCGCGTTTAGTGAATAACATCAACATCGCAGTATATTCAGAAGTGTGCGCAGCTTCTTACTGCAAAAAGACAAACGTAGAGACAATCGCAAGTGAATTCCATCGAAACAAGACGGTGATTCTTCAGCGGCATTCTACAATCAAGACAGCATTTCCGCCGTATATGGTGGAGCCAACACCATCGCTCAAAGTTACACGAGCAAGGTATGAATTTGATGTTCTGGTCAGGCAGGGGACTGCGCAGTTCTTGTAGTCAAGAACATCAAAATTTTACCTATTGACGGCGGTTATGCGTGGACTTTTAAGTCCAAAACAGTGAGTAAAACGCCTTTCAGTCCATCTAAGATTGAAATAAGGATATACGCTCCTTTGGGGCAATATATACTCATGTGTGATATTTTTCCATACAGCCCTGTGGAGAGTGAGGCCATAGATGTTCCTCTGCAGGAGTCGGGGATGGCTGCGACTTCTTGGAATCATCAATAAGCTAAGTTTAACAGTCCATTATATCGTAGGAAAGTGCTCAAACCTCCACATAATGGTCTTACGAACCGGAAGTGTGGTCCTTACGAATCTGAAGTATTGGTCCTTACGAATCGAAAGTTGATCGTATTCAAACCAGGAGAGTGGCCACATGGTGGTCCAAAGATTTATACTCCAGTGTATAAATGTCTACGATCCAAGGTCCTTCGAGAAAAGCTGTAAAACTAGTGTTTTTACAAAAGAAACCAGAACATATGTGTCCATACTCTCAATCAAAGAGTATGGGAAGCTCTCGCGAGGTATAGAAAACGCGAGCTGGCAGGCGCTCACCTGACACCCAAGAAGAAAACGGTAGTCGGGTCACCCAAGGTTGGGGGACAGTACTGGGGGATCACCCCACTCACCCACGCGGGAGCAACACTTCAATTTCTGCTTAGGTCAGCAGAGAAGCAGATTGACTGGCACACGGCTGGTCTGTGAATGTGTATAGTATAAACAGTTTATATATACACAGTGTTTATAATGTTTATAGACACAAATTAAGAGAAGAAACTGTGTATTATGTTGTCTCTTATATAATATAGGAAGTGATATTAAGTTTAAACTTTCATATTAATTAACATTGTAACAGTGACATATGTATGTATATAAACATTGAATATATATGTGTAATGTGT
>WNWK01055481.1:0-11267 GCA_009830355.1 Cherax destructor
ATACTCCACCTATATTCAGAACATTAAAACTACTCACCGTAAAAATATTCACACCTATTCATGTGCCATCTACATACATAAAACTCTACATGCTAATATCAACCCTCCGCTCAAAATTCTCCTCAACAACTTTAATAGGTCCCACGACCATGACACAAGACACAGATCACTATTTGACATACCCGAGTCCATACTAACCAATGTAAAAATTCTATGCACATAAAGGGCCCCAGAATCTGGAATTCATTACCAGTAAATACTAAGTTAACCTTGTCCGAAAATCAATTCAAGACTCTTCTCAAAAATCACCTACTCACACTATACTAAATACTCATACTGTAACAAACTTTCAAACCCAATGTTATTTTACTTAAGATAATCTCAATTTATATGTCATCCTCCTTAACACTTGTTCAATATCATATCATCATATTGTTCATTTAAATATTATAGTATCATCATTTTGTTAAATAGAAATAAAATATATAACTAGAAGAAACTCAATAAATTTTCTAGTATTGTTATTATACTAGTAATGCATCAACATATTGTAACGAATTAAAATATACAACTAAACTAAACTCAACCAATTTCTCTTGTATTGTCTTTTTATTGTATGTATAATCAGATTGAAATTTTAAATAATACAGAACTAGAATAAACTCAATCAATTTCTCTAGCATTAAGTCTTTAGTGAATAAGTCTTTAGAATAAGCTGCCCCTAATGCCATGGCATGCCAGTGGCTCTCCTTGCATTACAGTTTTATAATTGTAACTACCAATAACAATGTACACTTGTAACATGCATTGAAATAAAAATATTATTATTATTATTATTATATAGTTTAAGAATTCAACCTTATAGGCTTGAAGTACGGTACGAGCCCATGAGTCAGATGTTACATATATTGTAAAAGAGAATTATTAGATCATATGATTGGATTACAGTGGTACCCCGGTTTACGATGGTCCCCAAACTCACCCTTTTATGTAAGTTTATTTTTTTAAATGCTTTTGTAAGTGTAATTTTGGGGGTCTAAAAGGACTAGTCTATTTTACAACTTTTCTTAAGGAGATAAATTCGTTTGGTAATGGCACTTGAACAGCATTCTGGAATGAAAAAATATCGTAAACCGGGGTACCACTGTATATGAATTTTCGTATAATAAATACAATGAATTTTACCTTTTGGGTCTTTCTCCCCTTTTCAATACCTTTATTTAAAATCTTGTTATGACGGGGCAAAACAGGCCCATAGATGAAGCCCTGATCGTAACAATACTCCAGTATGGGCCTGACGTATATGGTGTACAGAGTCTTGAACGATTCCTTAGAGAGGTATTGGAACATTATTCTTAGGTTTGCCAGCTGCCCATATGCTGCAGCAGTTATCTGATTGATGTGTGCCTCAGGAGATGTGCTCGGTATTATACTCACCCCAAGATCTTTTTCCTTGAGTGAGGTTTGCAGTCTTTGGCCACCTAGACTATACTCTGTCTGTGGTCTTCTTTGCCCTTCCCCGATCTTCATGACTTTACATTTGGCAGGGTTAAATTCAAGAAGCCAGTTACTGGACCAAGCTTGTAGCCTGTCCAGGTCTCTCTGTAGACCTGAATGATCCTCGACTGATTTAATTCTTCTCATTAACTTCACATTATCTGCAAACAGGGACACTTCTGAGTCTATCCTTCTGTTATGTCATTCACATATACCAAAAACAGTACAGGTCCTAGGACTGACCTTTGTGGAACCTCACTCATCACAGGTGCCCAATCTGACACCTCGTCACGTACCATGACTGGTTGTTGCCTCCATGTCAGATATTCTCTGATCCATTGCAGTGCCTTTCCTGTTATGTGTGCCTGATCCTCTAGCTTTTGCATTAACCTCTTGTGAGGAACTGTGTAGAACGCCTTCTTGCAGTCCAAGAAAATGCAGTCTATCCACCCCTCTCTCTCTCTCGTGTCTTAAAACTCCAGTAGGTTTGTGACAGGATTTTCCTTCCCTGAAACCGTGCTGGTTGTCGTTTATAAGCTTGTGTCTTTCTAGGTGCTCCACCACTCTCCTCCTGATGATCTTCTCCATGACTTTGCATACTATACACGTCAGTGACACAGGTCTGTAGTTTAATGCCTCGTGTCTGTCTCCTTTCTTAAAAATTGGGACTACATGTGCCATCTTTCACACCTGGGGTGGGGTGGGTGGGGAAGACAGTGGGGGGGAAAGACAGTGGTGGGGTGGGCTTGACAGTGGGGGAAAAGGCTGGCTGGCTGGCTAGCTAGTTGGCTGGCTAGCTAGCTGGCTCTGTCACACAGGTACACATAAATACAATTATACATAGTGTAAATTACCTAGGATAACCCAAAAAATCCAGACTGGCAAATAATATGTATCAGGACTCAGATGTGACGCAGTGACTACTATTCGCTCTCTCTGAGACAGAGAGACAAACAGATAGACAGACAGAGACAGACAAACAGATATAGACAGACAGATAAAACAGTGAAAACAAATAAAGCGAAGGCATTGTACCCTCATCAAATGTCAGCACTAATTAGTTTAGCGATAATAATAAGATAAGAGGATGCTCACCCTCATCAAATGTCACTGCTGTAATTAGATTAGTGAAAAGACTGACACACATATCTTATTATTATTATATTCTCCTATGTATTCTAGGTAATTTACACTGTATAATTCTATTCCTGCCTGCCTGCCTGCCTGCCTGCCTGCCTGCCTGCCTGCCTGCCTGCCTGCCTGCCTGCCTGCCTGCCTGCCTGCCTGCCTGCCTGCCTGCCTGCCTGCCTGCCAGCCAGCCAGCCAGCCAGCCAGCCAGCCAGTTAATTTCGTCATAATTAAACACTTGTTCAGGTTTAAATCCTTCAGCCTGTACATAGCTTTTAAATTCCTGCACGTATTTTTCAGCCGCACTTTTGTCTGAACTGGCTGCCTCACAATTCCTTATAAAACTATGCATCCCACTATGCTTCTTAAATCTGTCAAACTAGCCTCTGCTGGCTTTAAACTTGCTCACTTCAGCACACGTTGCAGGCATTTTCTTGACGAGATCATCATGCAACTGCCTTGCTTTTTCACATATTATTGCCTGCATAACACTATCTCCTGCTAATTCTTTCTCGTTGATCCACACCAACAACAAAGTTTCCACATTTTCCAGTATTTGCAATCTCTGTTTTGTGATCATATTTGCACCTTTCGCAAACCCAGCTTCCTTGATTTTATTTCCCTTGGCCACAATGGTAACGATGGTTGAATAGGGTTTGCCATACAGCCTGGCCAGCTCAGCCACACGCACTCCACTTTCATATTTTGCTATTATCTCTTTCTTTAGTTCTACCATATTTCTCAGTCTCTTTACCACAGGGCTGGCACTAGGAGCTTTCTTTGGACCCATGGTGGCTTATTTAGCAGTTGCAAGCACTAAAAACAATGGAATAATGACAAAATGTATGGTATGAATGCATGGGTGGCGGGGGTGGCAGTCACTTGCTGGTAAACAATGGCACACTGACTCTGGATGGAGCGTTGTGCCGTGCGGGCCATGCGTACGCGTCCAAGACGAATGACTTATTCCGAGCGGATCAACTTATACCGAACCAATATTTTTATGGAAAAAGGTAAATTATCCCGAATTTAACGTAATCTGATGCCAACGTAATCCGGGGGACCGCTGTAACTTTAAAATACTTGAAATTTTGGAAAGTTTCCAGACATAATGGAGAGACGAGGAGCTCACAGAGAATACAAATACAAATTTTTATTTCCTTGCAAGTTTACACTGAGATTATGTAATTACAATAATGAGTTGCAGTGCAAAGAGAGCCACTATCATGCTATGGCATTATGGAGAGACTAAATTTAATGGCTTACAGACTACTTAATACTAGAGAAATTGATCATAGTTTGTTAACATAAGAACATAAGAAAGAAGGAAAACTGCAGCAGGCCTACTGGCCCATGCGAGGAAGGTCCAAATCTCCAACGGCTTAAGCCAATGCCCCGACCCAGCCAGGTCAGGTTACATTCACTTAAGGAGCATTGCATCTGACCTAGTAGCACAAGCTAGTCAGGACCAACTCACACCAAACCGCACCACTCATAATTATCTAGCCGACTACCTGGTCAGGTCACTTCCACTTAAGGAATTAGTACAGCTACTGACCTGGTAGTACAAGCTAGTCAGGTCCAAACTCACCCATCCACACCCACCCATGTATTTATCTAACATATCTTTAAAACTACACAACGTCTTAGCATCTATGACGGTACTCGGAGTTTGTTCCACTCATCCACAACTCTATTACTAAACCAGTGCTTTCCTATATCCTTCCTGAATCTGAACTTTTCCAACTTGAAACCATTGCTGCGAGTTCTGTCTTGGCTGGATATTTTCAGCACGCTATTTACATCCCCTTTATTTATTCCTGTTTTCCATTTATACACCTCAATCATATCCCCCCTAATTCTACGCCTTTCTAGAGAGTGCAGATTCAGGGCCCGCAGTCTATCCTCATAGGGAAGATTTCTGATACATGGGATCAACTTTGTCATCCTCCTTTGTACATTTTCCAGTGCATTTATATCCATTCTGTAATACGGTGACCCAGCACTGTGCAGCATAATCTAAATGAGGCCTAACCAAAGATATATCGAGTTGAAAAACAACCTGAGGACTTCTATTATTTATACTTCTTGATATGAAGCCAAGGATTCTGTTAGCTTTATTGCGAACACTTATGCACTGTTGTCTTGGCTTCAGATTACTACTAACCAGAACTCCTAAATCCTTCTCGCAATCACAAGTAATAAGATCTACATTATTCAGCTTATATGTGGCATGGTTATTGTCCTGCCCAACATTTAGAACTTTGCATTTGTTTACATTAAACTGCATCTGCCACTTCTCCGACCACTGCATCAGTCTATTCAAATCATCCTGGAGTGCTCTAATGTCATCATTTGAATGAATTGGACGGCCTATTTTGGTGTCATCAGCAAATTTACTTATGTTACTATTTATTCCCTCATCTATGTCGTTTATGTAAATTGTAAACAACAGGGGGCCCAAAACTGACCAAAGTTCTACATCTGTTTTTATTTATAGCAGTAAGTAAGTTTACTCAAATTACAATCTGGGGATATTACATTGGGACAAGTTGAAAGTACAGTGGTCCCTCTGTTTTTGCCGAAAATTCGTTCCAGGATGCTGCTCAAGTGCCATACGGCAATTTACTTCCTAAAAATAATGTCACGTAGGTTGTCTATTTCAGACCCAAAATACACTTGCAACAGCACTTACGAAAATACACTTACATAAATGTTCGAATTTGGAGATGCACGAAAACCGAAGACCACTGTACAGTGGACCCTCGGTTAACGAATACCGGAAATCGTGCAATTATGTAAGTATAATTTTGTAAGTTCTTGTGGAAGTGTATTTTTGGGGTCTGAAATAGACTAACCTACGTGAAATTTTCCTTAAGGGAGTAAATTCGTTCGTAATGGCCTTGACAGACTTCAGGAGTGAAGTTTTACGAAACTCGGGGTCCACTGTACTTTGCAGGTTGTTTATATCAATAGTAAATATTTAAATTATATTATGGGAATACAGTGGACCCCCGGTGTTCGTCCTGCTCCAAACTCGCCCTTTTATGTAAGTGTATTTTTTTAAATGCTTTTGTAAGTGTATTTTTGGGGGTCTAAAAGGACTAGTCTACTTTACATTATTCCTTATGGGAATAAATCGTTTGGTAATCGCACTTGAACAGCATTCTGGAACGAAAAAATCACGAAAACCTGGGGTCCACTGTATAACATTGTGCGTTGTTGAAAGTAGTTTACAGAATGAGAATGCTATAATTGGGTGTAAGGCAGTATTGGGTTTGGGCAGGTATTTATACTACAATGTAGTATTAAGTAATGTATGAACTTTGGGCATCTAATTTTGAAGTTTTAAGATTTAGGAAATTGGGAGATTTTTTGGTAAAGCTAAGTATTGAGTATTGGGTTTAGGGTGAGTAGGTGGTTTTTGAGAAGAATTTTAAATTGATGGTCAGACCAGGTTACTTTAGTATTTACTGGTAATGAATTTCAAATTTTAACAAACCAGGTGGGCGCGGTGACCGTATCAGAAAGTCAGGTGGGGGAGCTGTATAGTGAGTTTTGGTCATAATTTGAAATGTCCATATTAGCGGAACACCATAAGGCTAAACGCAGTAAGCGAGGCCCTACTGTATATTAATAAATTTATTTAATAAAAGAGAATCATTTTCCTTGCATTTTCAATAATGAAAATACAAACGCCCCCAACTTACGAACAAGTTACATTCCATAAGGCTGTTCGCATCTTGAATTGTTCATTAGTCGTTATTTTGCTATTTTTCTGTTGTTACGATTATTAATATTGTTTTTAATATTATTATCATTATTATTATTGTTCTTTGCACCATTGTTCATTGAAAACTTAAAGACAATACTGTACAGTATCAGTTCTTAATACTAAAGCATATTTTAATAATAAATACTCAAAATTCAGATTTGTGAAAGTATTACAAATGAAACTTTAACAAGGCAATCTGTTCGCATGTCCGAATGTTCGTAACTCAAATGCTCGTAAGGTAGCGTCTGCAATAGTAAAGAGCAGAGGGCAGGAAGCTTATGCTGTGGTGGTCCTTAACCCTTTGACTGTTTTGGTCATATATATTCGTCTTACGAGCCACTGTTTCGGACATATATATACTAAAAACTTCTAGCGACTTCAAATCAAGAGGGAGAAAGCTGCTAGGCCCACATATGAGAGAATGGGTCTGTGTGGTCAGTGCGCACTGTATAAAAAAATCCTGCAGCACCCAGTGCATAATGAGAAAAAAAAAACTCTGACTGTGTTTTTGGATTAAAATGCCAACTTTGAGGTGTATTTTCGTATAGTATTTATGGTTGTATTCTCTTTTCGTGGTCTCATTTGATAGAATGGAAAACATACTACAGAAATAGAGATGATGTTGATTAGTTTCATGATGAAAACGACTTTGAAATTGAGCACAAAGTAGGAAATGTTTGATTTTGCCAATGTTCAAGATAAACAAATCCGCCATGCGTCCAATACAATCAACTGATGAGTCTAATATTCTTTCACAAGTGCACTGATATTACTCATATCATTTTACAATAATGCAATAGTCTGCATAATGGTAAATCTTCTATTTTTGTGTGAATAAAAAATCAAAATAGAAAGCAAGAGTAATATAAGAGGGGCCTAAAGACGTGACTAATGAACAGATAACGTCTTATTTTAGTGTAAGAAATGTCTGCATTGTTTATTCTGGACCCTATTTTGAAATTGACAACTTTTTATTTGCATGAAATTGGTCAAATTGCCAATTTCTGACCACTTTATTGGGTAGTTGAAATTGGTAAATTGGTGATTTCTTGTACTCAATCGGTAGAACAAATGTAGTTCTAAACAAATATCTATGAGTTTGGTCGACTGGACTAATGGAATTTACTGAAAATAGGGCTCAAAGTCAGCAAAATTCCCGATGCGTATACATCACCGAGATCACTAACTTCACGAGAGCGTAATTCCATAAGTTTTCCATCAAATTTCATACTTTTGGTGTCATTACCATCGGGAAAAGATTCTCTCTATCATTTCAAAAGAAAAAATAATTTTTTTTTTTGAAAATTGTGCGACAACAGGAGACACCTCATGATTAGGGGTTGCGACAGTCAAAGGGTTAAGAACATCAACAACAACCCTTCATACATGTCCTCCTTTCTTCATCACAAAATACAGTGGACCCCCGAGTATCGTAATTAATCCGTTCCAGGAGCTAGTACTTAACACGAAGTTTACGAAATTCGAACTATTATTTCCCATACGAAATAATGTAAATACAATTAATCCGTTCCACAAAAATATTCACATATAAAATAATTAAAAACAATATATATATATACATTTACTTACCTTTATTGAAGAGTTGCAGGCATCTGGAAGATAGAGTAATGAGTAATGAAGGTCCTCTTGGCATTTTCTTCCAAAACAGGCCTGTTTCATCACAATTAAACACTTGTTGGGGAGGAATTCTTCAGCCTCTACGAAGGAAATCCCCACTCCTGCATGCCTGCTACACTCCCTGCATGCCTGCCACTCCTTGCATGCCTGCTACACTCCCTGCATGAATGCTACACTCCCTGCATGCCTGCTACACTCCCTGCATGCCTGCTACACTCCTGCATGTCTGCTACACTCCCTGCATGAAAGCTACACTCCTGCATCAATGCTAAACTCCTGCATCAATGCTAAACTCCCTGCATCAATGCTAAACTCCTGCATGCATGCTAAACTCCCTGCATCAATGCTAAACTCCCTGCATGAATGCTAAACTCCCTGCATGCCTGCTACACTCCCTGCATGAATGCTACACTCCCTGCATGAATGTTAAACTCCCTGCATGAATGCTACACTCCCTGCATACCTGCTAAACTCCCTGCATGGCTGCTACACTCCCTGCATGAATGCTAAACTCCCTGCATGATTGCTAAACTCCCTGCATGAATGCTACACTCCCTTCATGCCTGCTAAACTCCCTGCATATCTGCTACACTCCCTGCATGAATGCTACACTCCCTGCATGAATGCTACACTCCCTGCATGAATGCTACCACAGGGGTGCCACTAGGAAGCTTCTTTGGACCCATGGTGACTTATTTCACAGTGACAATCACTAAAGCACCAAAAAAAACACCAAATGTAGTGTGAATGTTTGAAAGAGCGCGCTAGGTAATGTTCTCTCAATGGTAAACAATGCTTCACTGGCGGCGTCCTGCGTCCCGTGCAGGCGTGGAGCAGGCGGACAGGTCTAATACGTTACGAAACACGAGCGGTTTTACGATTCTCGAAATCGTAAAAAGTTTACGAAACATGATGTTTACGAAGTAAGAACCTTACGAAACTCGGGGGTCCACTGTAAAATGTACGAACTAAACTGATGCATATGAAGTAGTTACTGTATACACATTATATCTACGTTACTTTCATTTTTTAACCTTGATTATGCAAATGAAGAGAAACGGACGATATATAAACACTGGCGGGAATCACTCTCATGGACAGCTGTAGTTCCTCAACCGATGCAAGTCATTTATTTCCACAAAGGTTATCAAATGAACTGATGCACAGTATATACAGTATACACAAGGTACTGTATTTACAATATATTTAGTTTCATTGTAACTGATTATTCAAATAGAAGGAAGCGAAGGTTATACGTATAAATCTTGGCGTTCCTCTCAATTTGTATATAAACATTATCTCAGTACCCTCACATTTCACCACTCATGATGCAAATAATATGAAAACACCACATGTATTGACTGGTATGCAGGAATCAAGTAATTTAATCACATTTGTTAGGTTCCTGAGACTGCCGTGATGATAAACAATTTATAAATAAACAGTGTATACTATGGTAGCTCAGAACTTCAAACATTTATTATGGCAGTGCCACAAGATTATCCTTCACTTTTTTTTTTTACTTATTGTACTTTCCACACTTTATTATCAATCACTAACACATTCAACATTTGTGTAAGTGAATGACTGTTAAGATGAATCTTCAGAATATTTTTGTTATATGACGGTTGAAGAATTGTGGCAATTTTCATAATGCGTGATGTTTATTTATGACGGTGTAACAAAGGAAAAATAGCTAAAAGACTGTACAGTGGACCCACGATTATCGGCTGTAATTCGTTCCAGGAGCTAGGCCTTAACTCGAACTGGCCGAAAGTCGAACCATTATTTCTCATAAGAAATAATGTAAATACGTACAATTAATCCGTTCCAGACACCCAAAAATATTTACAAAAAAATCATTTATAAAGAATAACTATAGTTTTATATACACAAAACACATATTAAATTGATAAATTTACATTTAAAATAACATTTACTTACCTTTATTGAAGAGACTTGCTGGCATCTGGAAGATAGGGAGGAGGAGTGAGGGAGCGCTTAGTGTTTGGAAGGGGAATCCCCTTCCATAAGGACTTCAGGTATCTGGGGTTACTTCCCTTCTTAGTCTTTTAATGCCAATAGGACCAGCCTGAGAGTCACTGGACCCCTGTCTCACAAAATAACTGTCCACAGTCCTCTGTTTCTGGCACCTCTTCAACTTGTTCCTGAAGTGCAATATGGCTCTGTCACTGAACTTGTTGCAGAGATGGCTTATTTCAGCTTGCTCAGGGTGGTATTTTTCAACAAATTCCTTCACCTTATTCCACATTGAACAAATTTCCTTAATCTCAGTTCAATGGTGTTCCTCACTTTCTTTACCAAAGGGGTGCCACTAGGAAGCTTCTTTGGTCCCATGGTGACTTATTTCACAGTGACAATCAATAAACACAATAAAATTATTGTGAAATGTTTGAACGAGCGAGATGGGTAATGTTCACTCAATGGTAAACAAAGATAGACTGGCTCACAACGCCTGTGCGGGGAGGCGCGCAAGCGTGGGCAGGCGGACAGATCTGGTACGCGGGCTGAAACTCGGGGAAACAGGCGATAGTCGGGGAAAAATTGGGCCAAAAAAAGCGACCAAAACTCGAGTCGGCCGATAGTCAAGGGTCCACTGTACATGAAAACTAGTAGCTAATAATTTTACTGTACACAATTCTGTGTCATTAAGAGACAGTCTGACAAATATACATAACTTACTTCACCAACCTTTTTATAAGTGAGAAGCACACACACTACTGCTACCATCAATATTGACAACTTACTTCACCAACACTTCATAAGTGAGAAGCACACACTCTACTGCTACCATCAACACTGACAACTTACTTCACCAACACTTCTGCTACCAAGTGTTGACATCCTCATCAGCTTCTTGTAAACCAGTCCAAGACATGCAGCTCTTAATCGTATCCCATTTCTGAAACAATATTTATTTAGCATAATTAATGCAATGAAAGGCAAAATAAACTGACATAAATAAAATTATCATAGACCTTGCAGACCCAAGGTGCATGAGAAATTTAAGAAGGTAGTCTAGTTCCAGATAATGGCATCTAAATTTAAAAATCATATAAAATGAGCTAAAGAATATAGGGTGAAAAAATAGGGTTACATTCTCTGACCTCCAAAATGCCAACAAAATTCTAAAAATACTAATACACTGGTCCTCGTTTTCTGTGATATCCAAACTCGAACATTTATGTAAGTGTTTTTAAAGTGCTGT
>WNWK01055482.1:0-11266 GCA_009830355.1 Cherax destructor
ACACACACACACACACACACACACACTCCCACACACACACACACACACACACACACCCCTCCCACACACACACACACACACCCCCACACACACACACACACACACACACACACACACACACACACACACCCCTCTTGCTTCACGCACGGGGGGCCGAGTTCAATTCCCGGTGGGGCAGAAACATTTAGGGTTTCCCTTACACACACACAAAAATACATACAACAGGCCTAGTGTCAATTGAATGTGCCTAGGACAAAATGGTAACTAACACACTGGACAGGCTGCAAGCCTGGTCCAGAACTGGTTCCGGGAATTACCCCACCAAGAAAAAGTCAGAAGTTGGAAAAGGGGGCAAAGGCCGCAGACGGAGTACAGCCTAGGGGCTAGAGACTGCAAACCCAAAAAGGAAAAAGATCTTGGGGTGAGTATAACACCAATCACATCTCTGAGGCGCACATAAACCAAATAACTGCTGCAGCATATGGGCGCCTAGAAACCTAAAAACAGCATTCCGACATCATTCCGACATCTTAATAAAGAATCGTTCAGGACCCTGTACACTGTGTACGTTAGGCCCATACGGGAGTATGCAGCACCAGTTTGGAACCCACACCTAGCCAAGCATGTGAAGAAGCTCGAAAAGTGAAAAGGTTTGCAACAAGACTAGCCCCGACAAAGGGGTATGTCCTACGAGGGGGTTTAAAGGGGAAATCGACCTGACGACACTGGAGGTCAGGGAGATAGGGGGGACATGATAACAACATATAAGATCGAGGAATTAACAAAGTGGACAGAAAAAGTTAGAGATGGGACACAACAACAAGGGGAACAGTTGGAAGTTGAAGACTCAGATGAATCACAGAGATGTTGGGAAGTATTTATTCAGTCACAGAGTTGTCGGGAAGTGGAATAGTTTAGGAAGCGATGTAGTGGAGGCAGGCTCTATACAAGCTTTAAGCAGAGGTATGATAAAGCTCATGGCGCGGGGAAGTGACCAGTAGCGGCCAGTGAAGAGGGGGCCAGGAGTTTTGAATCCCCCCTGAAACCCACAACTAGGTAGTACACACACACCCCAAAACACTCCACCCCACACACACACACACACACACACACACACCTCTCCCCCCCACACACACACACTCCACACACACACACACACCCCCTCCACACCCTCCCACACACACACACACACACACACACACACCCCAGCCCCGGTGGCCAGTGGGTAAAGCCTCGCTTCACGCATGGGGGGCCGGGTTAAATTTCCCCGGTGGGGCAGAAACATTTCAAGTTTTTCCCTTACACACACACACACATACATACAACAGGCCTAGTGTCTAATTGACATGTGCCTAGGACAAAATGGTAACTAACACACACACACACAAAAAGTGCAAGGAGGCAGAGGAACGGTTTATACCCAGAGGCAAAGGATTAAATGGGAAGGCCAGAAAGAGCCCTGGTTTTCCCCAAAGGTGCAGGGAGGAAAAAGACTCAGGTATCAGAGAATGGAAACGGTACAAAAGGCAAAGAACCCAAGTAAACAAAGAGATTAGTAGAAGAGCTAGAAACAGTATGCACAAGTACGGGGGGTGCCCAGAAACAGTACGAAAATGACATAGCATCGAAAGTTAAGTCCGACCCGAAACTGATGTACAGTCACATCAGAAGGAAGACAACAGTAAAGGACCAGGTGATAAGGCTGGGGAGAAAGAGGGGGAACTCAAAAGTAATGATAAAGAGGTATGTGGGGGAAATTTGGGGTTTAAGGAAGATTCACAATGGAGGAAGGAAGGCAGCTGGGTGACGGGACGTGGTTCGTCACCAACAAGGGATGTCCCAAAGTGCTAGAGGGCATACACACAACTGGGGAGGAAGTGAATCAGTTACTCAGTGCCCTCAATACCTCAAAGGCGATGGGCCCGGACAATTTTCCCCCCGAGGGTTCTTGGGGGAAGGAGCTGAGGTACTGAGTTGCCACTTACCATAATATTCAATACATCCCTTGAAACGGGGCAGCTACCAGGTATGGGGAAGGAACGTATATTTTAAAAAAAGGGGACAGAAAAAAAGGCACTAAACTAAACCGGTGTCACCATGTATAGTGTGCAAAGTCCTGGGGAAAATCATCAGGAAAAGAATGGTGGAACACCTTGAGCTGAACAGGATAATAAACACCAGACATCACGGATTCCGGGGAAAGGGAAACCTGTTAACAAACCTCCTAGAGTTCTATGATAAAGTAACAGAGGTAAGGCAGGGGGAGAAGGGGGGGTTGCATTTTCCCGACTGGGAAGGCCTTCGACACAGTTCCTCCCTGAATTAGTAAAAAATTGGAAGAACAAGCAGGTATTAAAAAATGAATGGATCAGGGGAAAACCTCAAAGGGGGTAACAACGGTCATGGTGGGGGTGAGGACAAGGGGCCCCGTGACGGCGGGGTACCGCGGGGCGTCCCGGAAGTGACCTGGTATATGTAAATGACATGACGGACGGGGTAGACTCAAAATTCCTATTCGCGGATGATGTGAAAATAATGAGGGGAATCACATCGGGAAAAGGACCAGGCAGGGCTGAAACAGACCTGGACAAGCTCGACATCTGGTCTAGCAATTGGCTTCTTAATTCAATCCTCCAAATGCAAAATCATGAGGATGGAGAAGGGCAAAAAAACCGCTGACAGAGTACAAGCTAGGCGGACAAAAGGGTAAAAACCCCGGCAAAGGGAAAAACCTTGGAGTGAGTATAACGCCGCCCCGTCTCCGGAGGCCCCATCAACCAGATAACGCGGCGCATGGGCGACTGGCAAAACCCAAGATTAGCGTTCCGTTACCTTAACAAGGAATCGTTCAAGACACTGTATACCGTGTACGTCAGGCCCATACTAGAATATGCAGCACCAGTCTGGAACCCACACCTGGTCAAGCACGTAAAGAAACTAGAAAAGTGCAAAGGTTTGCAAAGGGTTTGTTCCACAACTCAGGGGTATGTCTTATGAAGAAAGATTGGGGAAAAAGGACTAACAACACTGGAGGAAAAAAGGGTCAAGGAACATGATAACGACATACAAAATACTGCGGGGAATTTACAAGGTAGATAGTGAGAGGATGTTTCAAAAGGAACACAGAAACAAGGGGACACAACTGGAAGCTGAAAACCGATGAGCAAAGGGATGTCAGGAAGCATTTTTTCAGCCACAGAGTAGTCAGGAAGTGGAATAGTCTAGAAAAGATATAGTGGAGGCGGGGAAACCCTACATAGTTTTAAGACAAGGTATGATAAAGCCATGGAGCAGGGAGAGCAGAACCCAGTAGCAGACAGCGAAGAGGCGGGCCAGGAGCTGAGTCTGACCCCTGCAACCACAATTGGTGAGTAAAACACACACAAGCAGTAAGGCATCGAAAAACTTTTTCCTAAAAGAATGTTTGTTCATCATTTTCTGTGCTGGTGTTTTTGCTCACTCACCATAGTCAACTATATGATAAATGCGAATATCTGTTGTTTTTCAAAGCGTTCTCTCATATTGCTCATATTTTCACAGGTTTTTTTATGGACTTTTTTTGTCTTCACTCACCTTAGTGAACTTAAATTTTTTTTGAAATTAATTTGGGCTAATTTTTTTCTATATTTAACTTAGATAATGATTTTTTAGGGATATACTACCTTAAAATAGATGACAACAAGATGAGAGAGACGACAAGGTGAGGGGGACGACAACAAGGTGAGGAAGACGAAAAATGTGTGAAAGACAGCAAAATGAGGGAGACGACAGTAAGATGGGGAGACGACAACAATGAAGATGACAACAATAGGAGACACGACAACACAGTGAGTCGACAAGGTGTGGGAGACGACAAGATGAGGAGACGACATCAAGGTGAGGAGATGACAACAAGGTGAGCAAGACGACAAAGGGGAGGGGGACGATAAAAAAGTAAGGAGACGACAGCAAGGTGAGGAGATGACAAGGTGAGGGGGACGACAGCAAGGTGAGGGAGATGACAAGGTGAGGAGACGACAGCAAATAGGAGATGACAAGGTGAGGAGACGACAACGTATTGGAACACGACAACACAGTGAATCGACAACAAGCTGAGTGAAACGACAACAAGGTGAGGAGACGACAACAAGGTGGGGAGACGACAACAGTATGTGGGACACGACAACACAGTGAATCGACAACAAGCTGGTGAAACGATAACAAGGTGAGGAAGACAACAAGGTGGGGAGACGACAACAAGGTGTGAGAGACGACAGCAAGGTGAGGAGACGACAACAAAGGTAGGAGACGACACCAAGGTGAGGAGATGACAACATGTGAGTCAGACGACAAGATGAGGGGACGACAACAAGATGGGGGAACGACAAAAAGGGGGAGAACACGTCGAAAAGGGTGAGGAAGACGGCAAGGTGAGGAAGACGACAAGGTGGTGAGACGACAATGTGAGAAGACAAAAAGGTGGGGAGACGACAACAAGGTGAGTGAGACGTCAGAAAAGGAGGAAAGACGAAACAAGGTGAGGAAGACGACAACAAGGTGAGGAAGACGACAACAAGGTGGGGAAGACAAACAAGGTGGGGAAGGAAACGGGGGGGAAACAAACAAGGTGGGGGAGACGACAAAAGGTGAGGGAGACAACAAGGTGAGGAGACAAACAAGGTGAGGGGGCGACAACAAGGTGGGGGAGACGACAACAAGGTGGGGAGAGACAAAAAGGGGAGAGAGACGCAACAAGGGGGGAAGCTCAACAAGGCGAGGAAGCTCCAAAAACAAAAACCAAGGCGAGGAAGTCTACAAAAAAAGGCGGGGGAAGTCTACAACAAGGGGGAAGCTACAACAAGGCAGAAGTCTACAACGGGGAGGAAGACGGCAACAAGAAGGGCAGGAAAATACCCCAAGAACGTCAAGGTCTTCAGAACTACCCCCTAAGGGATGCTGGGAATGGAAATAAGGGTCAGTTGGTAGTTTACGGAAGCATTGACCAGTCAAAAGATAGACAGAGATGAGGTACAATTTTTTTCAAGTCTCATTTAAAAAAGTTTGAAACTTGACACCAATTTTTTTTCAGAAATAATCTGTTTCCTTTTTTTTAAGGTTATTTTTTTTCCACTGAGGATAGATAAATAATTTTTAACTTATAGCTTTAATACTTCCTCAAAGAAGATACGAATACTAATGCCCCAGTTTCTTATAAAAAAAAGGCAAATTTATGAGGTCGATCTGATGATCTTTAAGATTCAGTCGTCAACCTCAGTGTCGGACTATAAAATTTCCCGGTAACGAAGGTGTGAAAACCCATATTTACCTTTACGTCATACTTTGGCTAGTAGATTACGCCATGTCCCAGTAAACACTTACATTCTACACAAGTATCATTGTATGGACCTCCCTTTTTCCCCGGCTAACGAAGGTTTTTAACCCATATATTTCCCCCCGTCAATACCTGGCTAATGCGTTCATTCACAGCACTAGTTAATAGTTTCAGTACTGCGGAGTATTAGCGTGATTCAGCTTGATAGTGATTTTAACTAGGCTGTTTCAACACACTAAAACACACTATCCCTCTGATTACACTTATTTTCTACAATTATTTATCTCACATGTTACACACTCATGAATTATTACATTGCCATTTTTGTTTGTAATTCCTCTCACATTCTTTTTTAAAAAATATTACGAGGGGTTTTTTTGAGCATGATCAACCAGTCATTGACATAACGTAGGTGCTAAATAATTTTGAGTAGAGTACTGACTCAACCCATAACATTAAATAATTTTTGGGCCCTTTTTTCTTTCCATTTTTTTGTAGTTCCCCTTTTCAGAAAATGTAAAAAAAAAAATAAAGGCGGACGTTACCCATTAATATTGCAAAAATCTGATGATACGATGAATAAAAAAAATAAAAATATATTTCTCATCTCGTTTTTCCCTGAACTGCCTTTTCCTTTTTTAAAACCCCTTTACTACTAAGATATCAAATTTTTTCTTCCTCCAGCCATTTACCAACAATTAAAATGAGCCAGAGAAGGAAAGGATTTACCATCACTCATTTAATAGCCAATATACAAGAGATATACATGCATATATTGTAATTTGAACCCCTTCGAATAGCAGTAGTAAAAACCATGTGAAGGAGAAAGGTGAACTAAAGAAAAAGTTGAAAACTGAACAAAAGGTAAAATAAATGGTGAACAGAAAGCAAGTGAACGTATTATAATTATGGGGAAGATAATGCCAACATTATCTTCACCTGAAGGGGAAATCACATAGGTGAAGATTACATGAAAATGAAAGGTGAAGCTTTTACTGAAGGTACAAAATGAGCTGCTGATTAAATTGCTAGGTGAACATGACGGTGTAATGTGAACATGTAAATTGGGAAGATGTGTTACTGGCGAAGATATGAGGGGAATTTTTAAAGGGAGGTGGAAGGGCATAAGGGGGTGGGGTTTAAGGGGTGAAAGGGGTAAGGGGGGGGAAGGGCCAAGGGGGAAAAAGGGTCTTAATGACAATTAAGATAAAATAAAAGGAAGAAATCTCGCCAATCCCAGAGATAGATCTGGCCACCGTCAGTAACGTAAACACGTTGCTTTTATTAAAATACTTTAAAAGGGATATAAATGCTGGAAAAAAAATTCTGAATTATAGCCTAGATGAATAGTATTAATAGAAACTAACAGTATATATCATTGGGGAGAGAGAGAATGGAGTTCCACAAAAGCATTTATAATTAAGTTCGCTAAATTACACTTTAGTGTCAGTTTATCAACAAGCTCTTGTTATTTGCTTCCTTTATTTTCAATATAAACTTTATTGTCATTAGCCTTAAATATTCCTTAAAAAGTCCGCTCTTTTAGCAGTTTTTTCAAATGTTAGGAGTAAGAATTAACAACTGGGCGTCTACACTGCAAACTGAATTGCTTGCAATCCTAATGGCGCTGAAGCTAACTTATGACACTGAGCTTGACTCTATCATCATTACTGATTCTATGTCATCATTGAAGTCTCTTGACTCATATAATGACTCCAACAACATGCTCATTGGAGAAGCCAAGTATAGATACTCAAAAATCCGGGAAAAAGGAATTAATGAACAATTGCTATGGATCCCATCACACATTGTATTACTCCTTCATGATAAAGTTGATATATTAGCCAAGAAGAGTACCCAGAAGGAGAATGTAGAATATATCTTTGGTATATCTGTCTAGCATTAGGAATAATATTAAGAGACACGTAAATAATGAATATGAATGTTATAGGAATGCAATTAGAAGTCTGAGCAGATATATAACTCACTATAACATGAACGTAGATAAGTATGGAGCAACTTGCAATGTGAACAGACTGACTGATGTTGTAGTGGCCAGACTTAGGTTTGGCTACAAGTACTTCTGGCAGTTTGGGAGACACACAGATGATCAGACAAATTGCAAATTATGTGGTCAGGCATATGGTCACTGTCTTGAACACTATATGCTTAATTGTCCACTTATTGAGGAATATAGAGATAAACAGTATAATAACCTATGTGACATGTTAAGATATCTTATTAATGAAAATAAGATACCAGATATACTAAGCAAATTTCCTAAATTTGCTTGTAACAGATAAGGAAACTGTAGATATAAATCCAAATGTACACCTGTAACCCTTTTGGGGCCTGGTTCCTAGGCCTTGCGCTACCGTCCACAGGATGGCTATGAGGTGCACAATAAATTAGCCACTTCGGTGGCAAAATCTAAAATCTATTTTTTTTTTCAAATGTTTCTTGCAAAATACTCAGACAATAAGAAAAAACAGTGTTCGTGATCAGTGCAAGTGTCTGTTGCTTCATACAGAAAAAGAAAGATTAAAGTTCCGGTTGAGGTCGACCTGAAGACTTTGTTGACACCATCAGTTATCCTCACTGTCAGGCTACTAATCTTCCTTGTTAATTATTTTCTTTAAATACCATTTATGTCTTGTCAGTTAGTTGCCAGTAGATTGGTTTATTGCATCAAAAAACCTTTGAGATACTACACAGTTGCCTTTGTGAGTATCCTTTGAAAGTTGGATGTACCACTAGTCTACCGCATCTCAGTTACGTGGTATTCACTTTTGTCTACATATTTACTTCTACTGTTTACCCAAATTATCCTTTTCAAACAGAACTTCCTCTCGTATCACTGCATTAATATCTTTGTTTAAAATTCTTCTGACCTTTCCATGCAAGTGTATCTCGTTGGGCGAGTTGGTGGTGGTCCGCCAGTGCCCGGCATATGTAGGTGCCAAGAACCCTCTAGGTCGATGATTGATTCCACTCATTACAGGAAATTATCCTTGGACAGCTTCCATGCAATTGATTTGTGCAACATTCCTTACAAAGCATATGAAAGCAAACTAAGGGAAAATGTTATTTGCGAGTAATGCAAACATATTATATACTTTGCACAAGAAAGAGGAAGTTATCCGACTCAAATATTCTGGACCTGATATTTCATTTCTTTATTCTCCACATTTCAACTACTTCAATGCATTTTTTTGCTACATCGTTGGTTTCAGTGCAATGTAGGAAGTGCAATAATATCATAGTTAGTGTAACTTTCGAAGTGCTAAATTGTATTTATATTTTCTCTAATCATCAAAATTATTTCCCTAAGTCCCATTCAACTGGTAAAATCTCTCGTTTCACTCATTCTTGGAGATTATTATTATAATCAAATAGAAGCGCTAAACCACAGGGGTCATTCTTGGAGATTATTATTATAATGAAATAGAAGCGCTAAACCACAGGGGTCATTCTTGGAGATTATTATTATAATCAAATAGAAGCGCTAAACCACAGGGGTCATTCTTGGAGATTATTATTATAATGAAATAGAAGCGCTAAACCACAGGGGTCATTCTTGGAGATTATTATTATAATCAAATAGAAGCGCTAAACCACAGGGGTCATTCTTGGAGAGCATTGCTTCAAAATTAGTGTGAATTGTTCTTAGAATCTGCGATTTCTAAAAAGTTTCATTGGTTCAATCACAAATATTTAGTCTCTAACTTCACCTTCTTATGTTTTCTTCGTTCACACTTTAAAGTAAGTTTGAGACACCACTCTGACACTGTGTTTGAGACACCACTCTGACACTGTGTTTGAGACACCACTCTGACACTGTGTTTGAGACACCACTCTGACACTGTGTTTGAGACACCACTCTGACACTGTGTTTGAGTCACCACTCTGACACTGTGTTTGAGACACCACTCTGACACTGTGTTTGAGACACCACTCTGACACTGTGTTTACCATTGTAGTATAGTATAAGGTTTGCGATCTGTCTCTCTAAGGTTCAGTTATACACTTTACCATTTCCATCTCACTCACAAATTGTCTTTACACTTTCCTTTATTCTTCAGTTTTCTTTATTCTTCTGCTTTTTTAAGGTATCTTGCAATATACACTCAAATTTAATTTAGTTTAATTTTGTGTCTCTGTAGGGCAATTTAACTTAATCAAATTATTTTTTTCTGAAACTTATATTAATATACTTATATTAATATACTTATATTAATATTAATATACTTATATTAATATTAATATAATTATATTAATATACTTATTTTATGTTTCGTGGTAATTATTTTATCATAATTTTCCTTGAAGAAACAGTATATTCTTTGCCCCCCTTTGACCTTCACTTGTAATTAACCTTATCCCAGCAGTTATAGTCCAGTTTTACTTGTAGTGTGACTTCTACCTTCACCTCAAGATCAGGATGACAGTAATCCAGGTCAACTCCCTCACCCTGCTGTCAACTTCCTCACCCTGTTGTCAACTCCCTCACCCTGCTGTCAACTCCCTCACCCTGCTGTCAACTCCCTCACCCTGCTGTCAACTCCCTCACCCTGCTGTCAACTCCCATATACTCTTTCTATCTTCTCCCTTCTGTAATTTCCCTCTTCATTTCTTGCCTTAGTGAACTATCGTTATCCAGCTTAGTAATATATGAACATTTAGTCATTAAAATCTAAGTTTCCACGTGAGAGACATGTACATATTGTTAGATCCACCATCAGGATCCTGACGCTCCTCAAATCTAAGTTTTTATGGAAGAAACTTGTCCCATACACAATACACAAATACACCTCACTCAGGAGACAAACTTATAACGACCTTTCTATCCGACTTGGATCATTTACAAGTGACAGTAACACAAGAAAGTAATTGAGCCAGATATATATATATATATATATATATATATATATATATATATTATATATATATATATATTATATATATATATAGAGAAAGGGAACAGGGACGGGAAAAGATAGGAAGAAATTAGAAGTAGTGGTAGTGATAATGCTAGTAGTGGAAGAAGTAGAAGTAGAAGTAGAAGAGTAGTAGTAGTAGTAGTAGCAGTAGCAGCAGTAGTAGTAGTAGTAGTAGTAGTAGTGGTATTGGTGGTAGTGGAGCGTAGACACACTTGTCCTTACTCTTAGATCCACCATCAGGGTGCTGAGGCGCCTCAGATCAAATTCCTCGTGTACATATTCTTACATTAATATATTTTTTTTCATTTTGGGCATTATAAATGACTCATAATTTACTTTTAGTTTAGTTTTTTAATTTTAACTTTCAAAATTTTCCTGTTTTCCTTTTCCCCAAAATTTAACCCTTTGTTCTTTACCCTTTACCTTTATTAAAATTTTCAAATTTACATGGTTAACTTTACAAATTTTCATATTGTTAACTTTACAAACTTACATGTTGTTAATTTTTAACTTTTTAAAATTAAATTTTCAAAAACACTTTTTCACATTCATTTGTAGTTACCCACACAAACTCACCTTTAGTACATGTTAAATATTCATTTGCATTTCAACTTACACATTCGCTTGAAGATCATGTAAATATAACACTGAGTGAGTACACAATTAACTCTCACTTAGGTGAAAGTAAGACGGGAAAAGGGAAAGGGCCCGAATTTATTCAAAAAGGGCTAGAGAAGGGAAAGTTAATAATACTGGAAATAGACGTAGTAGTTTGCAGTGATGTTCCTTGAATGTATAAAATAGAAGCAGAGGTAGAGCAAAAACAGTGGTAATAGTAGTCGTAGGAAACGTAATGGTGAAATAGTAATGAAAAAGCAGAAGCAACAGGAAACAAGGCAGAGAAAGACAGCAGACAGACCGGCAGGAGGGGCGATTTAAAAACGGAAAAGAATTTGCAGTACAAGTAGTGGTAGTATTAGAGTAATAGTATAGTAGTAGTATAATAGTGGTAAAA
>WNWK01055483.1:0-11266 GCA_009830355.1 Cherax destructor
CATGAGGAGGTCAATGACATCATAAAAGAGAACCGCCAACCCGTTGCCCAGCCCCGGGGGGAACCCCCCAAGCAGAGGTCTGATGGGTAAAAAAGCGCCCTTTTGAGGGGCCCCCCATGCCCCCGGGGGAAGGAAAAAGGCTGTTGCTTGGGACTCCCCCTTGGCTGCCACATTGGCAGACCCCCACCTGCCCCCTCCTTGCCGAAGGTGGGCTGCCACCCCACGGGGGCCCCCAAAAACCCCAAAATTTAAAAACCCCCTTCCCTCTTCTATAACTTCATCCCAAAAGGGGGGGGGAAAACCCATGGAGCATGGGGCAAGTGTCTTGTTTTAAAGGAGCGGGGGAAAAAACTCATCAAAAAAACCCCAAAGGACCACAGGGCGACCTTTTTCCTGTTCAGAGACTAAAAGGCAAACCCAGGGGGGAAATACCTGCAGTATTCTGGGCACGGGCCCACTGGGGGAGTTGGACAAGTATTTGACATGTAGCTCTGGTTTTTCCATTTTTTTTACTCCCATTGTATTTTGTCTTGAAATAAATTTTTAAAAAAAAAAAAAAAAGAGGGGGGGGGGAAGTGGAATATTCAAATTTTTTCAAAAAAAAAATCAAATATTTTCCTTGAAGCCCTTTTATCCACTTCCCCAAAAGGGGGGGGTCCCACAATTGACACCAGGGGTGGACCCATCCTATATATATATATAAATATATATATATATATATATATATATATATATATATATATATATATATATATATATATATATATATATATATATAATATATAATATATATATAAAAAAAAAAATAATTATGATAATAAAAAAAAAAAAAATAATAATAATAATAATCATAAAATTTTTTATTTCTGCAAATACATGATGCAAAATCCCCCATACCCGACATCAATGACAAAATTAAAAAAGGGGTTTGGGTTAAAAGCATTTCTAGTAACAGGTTAATTTTTTGCCCTCCAGAATGGCAAAAAACCGGTCGGCAAGCACCCGATTACCTGTCTGTTGCTTGGTGATAGGGGGGTTAAATAACTTACAGTTTTTCCCCCGGTGCGGATGTTCCCCCCGAGTGTCCCAAAAACGCTGCCAACCCCATGACCCCCACAAATACAAAATGAAATATGTTTTCTTTACACCACCCAAATTATTTTGTAAGATAAGCTTCATGAGAAAACCTATTTGTTAGGATTTAATATTTGTAGTATATTTTGAAGCAGCCGTACGATAACATGTTGAAAAAGTTAGCAACAACGGATGTTATTCTATAAATTTTAGTTTGACCAACAATACTCAACACCACACTGAAAAATTTTTCATTGAAAACCCCCGAACCACTGAAGCAAAAAAAAACTTCCCGATTCAAATATGAGTGAATTACTATTTATAAAGTTTAGTAAACATTATTAGTTGAAAGGAAATGTGACAAGGCGAGGGTGCAATACCCATGTGCAGTGACACAGTGGGCCTTACCCAGTGTGTGGGGGACACAGTGGGGGTGCCTCAACCCCCGGGGAAGTGACACAGGGGGTACCCACCCAGTGCAGTGACACAGGTGGTGCTTTACAATGTGTAGTGACACGTGTGGTGCCTCATCCAGTGTGCAGTGGACAGTGTGGTCCTTTCCCCCGTGTGTAGTGACAGGGGTGGTGCCTCACCCAGTGTACGGGGCGTGTGGTCCCCTTTTTCCCCCGGGGGAGTGACAGTGGGGATTCCCAGTGTGCGGGGCACAGGGGGGTCCTTCCCCCTGTGTAGTAAAAATGTGGTCCTCATCCAGTGCAGTGAAAAGTTGGGGGCCCAACCCAGTTGCAGGGGAGAAGGGGGTGCCTCACACGGGGACAGTGACACAGGTGACCTCACCCAGTGTGCAGTAACACTGTGGTGCAATACCCAGTGCAGTGCCGGTAGTGCCTCACCTGTGGTGAAAAGTGTTATTACCCAGTGTGCAGTGACACAGTGTGGTGATCACCCAGGGGAGTGACACTGGCTACCTTCCTGTGCAGTGAGACGGGGTGGTGCCTCACCCAGTGTGCATGAAAAATGTGGAAATTTCCCAGTGTGCAGTGACACGGGGGGTGCCCCCCCCAGGGGGAGTGACACAGTGTGGTCCCTTTTCCCATTTTAGGACACAGTGTGGTGCCCCCCAGTGGTGGGCACAGGTGGTGCCTCAAAAATGTGAAGTGACACAGTTTTACCCCCCAGTGAGTGACACAGTGTGGTGCCACCTTTAGTGACACAGTGTGGTGCCTCATCCAGGGGGAGGGAAAAATGTGGTGCCTTTCCAGTGTGTGTGAAAAGGGGGTGCCTCCCCCAGGGGGAGTGACACAGTGGGGCCCTTACCCAGTAGTGACACAGTGTGGTGCCCCCCCAGTTGCAGTGACACAGTGTGGTGCCTCATCCAGGTGCAGTGAAAAAGTTTGGTGCCTTAACCCAGGGGGGTAGACAGTGGGGCCTCCCCCCGGGGGAAATGACACAGAGGATGCCTCAAACCCCGTGTGTAGTGATACAGTGTGATCCTCACCCATTTTTAGTGACACAGTGTGGTCCTCGGGCCCCGTGTGCAGTGACACAGTCTGGTGCCTTACCCTTTTTGGGGGGAAAAATGGGGGTGCCCCCCCCCAGGGGCAGTGACACAGTGGGTCCCTTCCCCGGGGCAGTGACACAGTGTGGTGCCACCCAGTGTGTAGGACACAGGTTTCACCCAGTGTGAAGTGACACAGTGTGGCCCCTTTAGTGTGCAGTGAAAAGTGGGGGCTTTACACAGGAAGGGGCACAGTGGGGGCCCCCTCCAGTGTGCAGTGAGACAGGGGTGCCTTACCCAGTGTAAAATGACAGGTGGGTGCCTCACCCAGTGACAGTACACAAATGTGGCCCCCCCCGTGTGCAGGGGGCAGTGTGGTTTTTCCCCCCTGTGCGGGGCACATGTGGTGCCTTCCCCAGTGTGGTGACACAGTGTGGTGCCTCCCTCCAGTGTGCAGGAAAAGGGGTCCCCTGTGTGCAGTGGGTGTAAATGCCTCCACAGTGCAGTGACACAGTGAGGCCTCCCCCAGGGGGAGTAAACTGTGGTGCAATACCCAGTGTGCGGGGCACAGTGTGGGCCCCCCCCCTTATGTGAAGGCCCGTGTGGTCCTTCCCCCCCGGGGGGAAACACAGTGTGGGGGACTCCCCCAGGGGGAGTGACACTGTGCTACCTTACCCAGTGTGCAGGAGACAGTGTGGTGCCTCACCCAGTGTGCAGTGACACAGGTGGTACCACCCAGTGCAGGGGCACGGGGGTCCTCACCCGGGGGCAGTGACACAGTGTGGACCTTCCCCATTTTGGGGCACAGTGGGGCCCCCTTTCCCCCGGGAGCCCCCAAAAGGGGTGGTCCCTTGTGGGCCACAGTGGGCCCCTTTTCCCCAGTGTAACCGGGGGGGCCTTCCCCGTGTGTAGCCCCCGGGGGTCCCTTTCATCCAGTGGGGGGGGACACAGTGGGGCCCCCTTTTCCCCAGTGTGTAGTGACACAGTGGGGCCCTCACCCAGTGTGCGTGCACAGTGGGGCCCCCACCCGGGGGCAGTAAAAAGTGTGGTGCCCCCGGGGTGTGCAGGAACAGGGGGGTCCCCCATCCAGTGTGCAGTAGAAAGGGGCCTTAACCCGGGGGCAGGAGACGGGAAAGTGCCCCCCAAAGTGTAAAGGGAAAAAGGAGTGATCCCTCACCCGGGTGTAGTGATACAGTGTGATGCCTCACCCAGTGTTTTAGTGACACAGTGGGTGCCCGAGGGGGGGGGCCCAGTCTGGTCCTTACCCTTTTGGGGAGGGCCCGGTGGTGCCTCCCAGTGCAGGGGAACAGTGTGGTCCCCCCCATGTGCAGTGCCCGTGTGGTGCCTCCCCCCAGTGTACAGGAACAGTGGGTGCCTCACCCAGTGTGCAGTGACACAGTGGGGCCCCCTTTTCCAAAAGGGGTGAGGAAAAGGATGCAACCCAGTGGTGTGAAATGTGGTCCCAAATCGGGTGGTTTACAGGGTGTGGTGCCTTACCCTTTTGGGGGGAGGCACAGTGGTGTGCCTAAACCAGTGACAGTGCCCAAAAAGTGTGGTCCCTCACCCAGTGTGCAGTGACACAGTGTGATGCCCCCCAGTGTGTAGTGATTTTTTTTGGCCTCCCCGGGGGACATTGACAAAAGGATGCCCTTACCCAGTGTTAGTGACACAGTGTGGGCTCACCCAGGGGAATAAACAGTGGGGTGCCTCACCCAGTGTGTTGTGACACAGTGTGATCCCCCCCTGTGGTGGCCAGTGTGGTGCCTCACCCAGTGTGTAGTGAAACAGTGTGGTGCCCCCCCCGTGGTGTACAGTGTGGTGCCCTCACCCGGGGGCAGTGACACAGTTGGGGTTCTTCACCCAGTGACACAGTGGTGGGGCCCCCCTCCCCGGTGAGTGATCAGTGGATCCCCCCCAGTGGGGGGACGGGGGGCCCCTCACCCGGGGGAGTGATCCAGTGTGGTGCCTCACCCAGTGTTTTAGTGACACGGTTTACCTATTTACCTGGAAAAATTCCAGGGGCAACCCCCTGCGGCCCGGTCGGGGACCGGCCCCCATGTTGACCAACCCGATCAACCACGCTGTTACTGCTGGCCGCACGCAGCCCCAAAGTACGAACCACAGCCGGGCCCGGGTCAGGTACCGTTTTTTGGGCCCCCGTCCCCTCCTGTTTAAGACAGCCGGGGTTTTTTGGTAATCCCCCTGATGTATACTGGGAGGCAGTTGAACAATCTTTCCCCCCCCCATTTTGTTGTCCCCCCAACGTGCTAGTGGCACCCCCCTTTTGGGGGGGGGGTTTCACGCCCCCCGAGTCCTTTTTCTTTTTAGGGAGGGGGTTTGTGTGCAAGTTTTACTAATCCTCAGTATTTTCCACGTGTATAAGAACATAAGAACATAAAAAAAAGGAACACTGCAGCAGGCCCCCTGGCCCATGGGCAGGTCCCCAAAAAACCCACCGGCTTAAGCCAATGCCCCCACCCTAGGTCAGGTTCATTCACTTTTAAAAAAGTATCTATCCCGCCTGCGTTCCAGGGAGACAGGTTTAGGAACTTCCCCAAACTTCCCAGTAATTGGGGGTGGTTTATCGCAGTTATGCGTGGGTGAAGGTTCTCTGCACATTTTTGGGGGGCAACCCCCCTGCCTTGAAAAAGGGGGAGTTAGGGGGAAATTCCAGCCTAGATAGAACAAGCGATCTGTAAAGTGTCATCATTCTTGGGATCCCCCGGTTTTGAAGGCTCATTATCCATCCTGTCATTTTTTTTTTAGATGCGATTGCTACGGTGTTATGGTCCTTGAAGGTGAATCCACTGACTGATCACTCCCAGGTTTTTTAATTTTGTCTTTCGCCCCTTGTATGGGGTTGGGTTTGTTTTGTACTCCCATGATATTTTTTTTCTCACGTTTTCCGTATTTTAGTAATTGAAAAATTTTTTATCATTGAACTTCAAAATTTTTTTTGCAGCCCATTTTTAAAAATTTGGTTTATGTCTGCTTGGAGTCTTTGCAGTGTGGTGTACAGTGTACAGTGACACAGTGTGGTGCCTCACCCAGTGTACAGTGACACAGGTGGGCCTCACCCAGGGGACAGTGACACAGGTGGTGCCTCACCCAGTGGGGGACAGTGAAAAGTGTGGTGCCTCACCTATACAGAACCCGTGTGGTGCCTCACCCAGTGTACAGTGACACAGTGTGGTGCCTCACCCAGGGGTGTGAATCACGTAAGTAAGTAAATTTACTTACTTACGTTTATACATGGTTACAATCATGAAAAAAATTATAAAGTAAAAGAGCAACCCCACGTCTACACCCGGTCATAACTGTAATGAGATATTGGTGCAAAAAATTAATTGTTAGGTTACACACACATACACACACACACACACACACGCACTCAAAAGTATATGAGTACACAAATACACAGCAACACAAGCACCCCCACCCCACACACACAGCACACCCCCACACACACACACACACACACACACACACACACACACACACACACACACAACATAAAATATACACCCACCCACACACACGTGGTAATGCTTTATTTACAGGAGCAAAGTCAGGGATTTTTTCCAGAATGGTCTGTAAATACCACTGTGGAAAAATATTTGACATATTTTGAACATTTCTGAGTGAGTTGTCTCTGAATTCAAATTTTTTCGCACTCCAGTACATAATGATGAAGGGTGTGACAATAGTCAATCTGGAAAAAAGTTTACATTTAGTTTGGTCTACATCTGGTGGTGGTGATTTAACCCGCCAAAAACACTTAAAACCCCGGCCGGAGGGGGGCGGTAGTGACATCCAAGAGTCTGCTTATTTTGTTGGATGGACTGACTCCCCGGAGCCTACCGGGAGGGCATTCCGGGGATCGACGTCCCCGCGGCCCGGCTATGACCAGGCCTCCCGGTGGATCGGGGATCAACGGGGCCCGTTACTGCGGGCCCGCATGTAGTCCAACGTACGAACCACAGCCCGCTGATCTGGCACTGACTTTAGGTATCTGTCCAGCTCCTCTTGAAGGCAACCAGAGGTCTACTGGAAATTCCCCTTATGGCTGGGGGGAGGCTGTTGAACAGTTTTGGGGCCCCCGGACACTTATTGTGTTTTCTCTTAGTGTACCAGTTGCACGTCTGCCAATTTTTTTGCTTTCGTATGGAGTGATTTATTTTAAATATTAGGGACCAGTCCCCCCCAGAATCTTCCAGGTGTAGATTATGATATATCTCTCTCGCCTGCGCTCCAGTGAATATAAGTCTAGTGTTTCCCAAAAGGGTTTCCCCCAGTAGTTAAGTTTTTGGGTTGGAACTTATACGTGCAGAAAGGGTTTCCCTCTGTACATTCTTTTAATCTGCTTTTAAACCTGCCTTGAATGGGGATGTTAATGTACAGCAGATTTAGCCTAGAGAAAAAAAGGAAAAAAGGATCATCTTTGGGCCCCTTGGCATCTCTTGTCTTGAATGTTCTCATTATCCATCCTATCAGTTTCCTCCAGATGTGATAGTGGCATTGTTGTGGCCCTTTTAAGGTGAGGTCTTGGACATTACCACACCCAGGCCCCTTCACATTACTTTTCCGCCCATTGTGTGATTGGATATTATAATATACTCCCCCCTTAGCTATTTTTTCCCCCCAGTTTTCCATAAGGAGTAGTTGGAATTTGTCTTCATTGAACATCATATTGTTCTCTGTTGCCCATTGGAAAACTTGGTTTATATCTTTTTGGAGATTTGCCGTGTCCTCAATGGATGACACCCCTTATGAGACCCTAGTATCATCAAAAAAAGATGATACAGTGTTGTGGTTTACATCTCTGTCTATGTCTGATATGAGAATGAGGAACAGGATAGGTGCGAGTACTGTGCATTGTAACGGCTTCTTCACTATGGCACATCCATTTAACTCTGTTTACCATTAATCTGTGTTCGATTAGTTAAAAGTTGAAGATCCATCTCCCCTACTTTGCCATTTCCCCCCTTTTAGCACCATTTTGTGTACTTTACACCATGATCCACTTGTCAAATCAAAAACTGTGTATACTTACATCTTCATTCCTTTGTTTTCCAGGCATCTAAGACCATATCATAGTGGTCTAGCAGTTGTGAGGCAGGAGGGGACCTGCTCTGGGAAACCCTGTTGCCCTGGGTTGTGCAATTTTTGGGGGTCCAGGTGGTTTGCTATCCCTTCTTAGAACTCTTTCAAAAAAATTTATGATATTTGGGGCTTAAAGCTATTGGCCCCCAGTTCTTAGCTACTGCTTTGCTCCACCTTTATGGAGGCTATATCCGTTTTTTAGTGACTGGGAAACTCACCTGTGTCCCAAACTCCTTATCCCTAGCATACTGAATGCCTTGAAAGGGGGGTTTTTTGGAGTTCTTAATGAACACAGAGTTCCAAATTTTGGGCCTGGGGGGGTGAGTTCATGGGCATGTCGTCGATGGCTTTTCAAAGTCTAGAGGAGTTAGGGTTATGTCAGAAATTTTGCATACATTGGCAGGGTTTTTGGGGGTCATTCATGAAAATATTGTTTGGGTTGTCTATCTTTTTTTGGATTAGTGGTTCGCTGAACACAGAGTCATATTGAGATTTCAGACCCCACTGGGTTTCTTTGTTGTCATCTGTGTAAGATCCGTCTTGTCTGAGCAGGGCCCAAATAGAATTTTTGCCTTGTTTTGGCATATGAAAAAAATGTTTAATTTCTTTTAAAATTTTTTAATCCTTTTAGTTCCTCTTGACTCTCCTGGATCCTGATGAGTCCTTTGGTTTTGCTCAATATTTTCCAAAAACCCCTTTAGGGGGCCCGTGACTCAGATGGGGCCCGGGGGTTTTTGAGGGCCCAGGATTTTTCGCCCTTTTCCTGTATAGGGAGCGTTTTTCTCTCCTGTTTACTTCTTCTTTCTTCTGGTTTAACCCCCCTAAGTCTTAAGTCAATAAAATTCAGATGAAGTTCTTTTGGGATTATTGTTCTCAAACTGCTAACTGACAAAACCCCAAAATTCTAATCTCCCCTCTTTGAAAGGATACAACTTAGCCAATTTATCAGTTCTATCATGAATCTGAAAACCAATGAGATGGAATCCCCAAAAATGTGCACTTGACTCCACTGTCCACAATTCTACCATACCTGAGTCTGGCTTCTGACACAAGCATGCCAAAAATTTATACCCTTTAAAGAGTTGAAAGCATTTATGGGGTAACAGAGAATGAGTTACAATTAAAGAGCCCAAACCCTTTTATACATGGGCTCATTAGAGGCAAGGAGATGACAAAAAAGAAGGGGAGAGGCCAGTCATTGATGGTGTCCCCAAATTTTTTTTAAAAAAAGCCATCACCTATATGACAAAAACAGCACCAAACCCGCCCCCCATATGAAACAGCAGCACCAAAAGCCCAGTGTATGACAACAGCAGCACTCCCCCCCCCAGTTTTGACAACAGCAGCACTACCAGCCGCACCAGGGATGACAACCAGCCCCTACCACCCGCCCCGGGTGTATGACAACACAGCACTCCCAGCTGCACCAGTAGTTTTGGTGTAGGGAAACCCAAACAACGTAAATAATTTGTGAGATAGTGTGTTATTCAATACAACTGACCCGTTTTCTATACAAACAGAAGTGTCTTTTAAATGTATATATAGACACATACCAACCTTGTGTGATTGTTTAAACCAGGATATAACAACAAAAGTATGTCTCAGTGTTTTATAGGGGGTTTTTTTCTACCCCTGTTTTTCCATGGCAGTGTACCACCAGGGCAGTGTTACCCCAGGGTGGTGTTCCTCCTGGGAAGTTTTCCCCAGGGCAGTTTTCCCAGAGCAATTTTCCCCCCCGGGCAGGCCCTCAGGGGTGTTCCCAGGGCAGTGTTCCCAGGGCAGTGTTCCCAGGGCAGTGTTGGGGCAGTGTCCGGGGCAGTGCCCCTTTGGGCAGTTTTTTTTTCGGGGGCTTTTCCCCCCCAGGGTAGTTTTCCCCAGGGTAGTGTTTCCCCGGGACAGTGTTCCCGAGGCAGTTTTCCCCTCAAAGACAGTGTTCATCCAGGGGAATTTTTTTGGGGTAGTGTTTTTTCGGGGCAGTTTTCCCCCCCGGGAAATTTTTCCCCCCAAAAGGGATTTTTTTTGGGGGAGTGTTGCCTGGGGATTTTACCGGGGCAGTGTTCCCCCAGGGCATTTTTCCCTGGGAAATTTTTTCCCCCCAAAGCGATGTTCAAGGGGGGGGTTTTTCCCCAGGGCAGTTTTCCCCCGGGGGAGTTTTCCCCGGGGGCGTGCCCCGGCGGGGAACGGTTTTTTTTCAAAAAAAAAAGGTAAGGTCATAAAGTAATATGCAGTCATCAATTGTATTAGTTTGTTGTTCAACTTTAACATATAATAAAACCTTTAACAAACATTGCTGAATATTTGAAATGAGACCCCCCAAAAAATTTTTTATCAATTTAACTTTTTTTAAAAAAAGATTAAAGAAGCAGAAATCCCAAAGGGGAAATGTATGGTTAGTCGTTAGTTGTTTTTTTGGGACAGATACCCCCGGGAAAACAGTTCCATACATGGTAAAAAAATTCCCCAAAAAACCTGTTGCTGTTTGGGGGAAATTGGGGGGGGGGATACCAAGGCCTTGCAGTTTTAGAACTCGGGTTTTTGTTGGGGGGGGTTCTACCTCTTCAAAAAAAGGATGAATTGGGCCCTTTTAGGGGTTTTGGGGAAAGAGTGTGAGAGGGTTTGGGGGCTCGTGAGGAGGAAATGGTTACCAACGTGGGGGGCAGCCGGGGGGGTTCACAATTCGGAAAGGGGAAAAAAAGGAAAAAAAAAAGAAGATGTGAAGGTAAGAAATCATTCTCTGTTCTCCCGGACGAGTGTACTTCAGTGGTTGCGGGGCGGTGGTTCCGTAATGGGAGGAAAAAAAATAAGGAAAAGGAAAAAGATTTGGGGAGGAAAACGCTTTTTGTTCTTTTAGGATAGTGTACTCAGGGCCAGTGAAGGGAAAAAGGGCTACTTCCCCGCAAAGAGGTAAGCACCTTTTTGGGAGGTGACTCAAGGTAAGATATATGGACCGGGTTTTTTAAAAGGAATAAGAAGGTGGGGGAGGGGGTGCCCTTTTTGGTGGGGGTTTAGACAAAAAAAAGGTTGGATAAAATCATTTTCAGGTAATGGGAACAACCCCTTATCTGTCTCAATGCTGGTGGAAATGATATTGGGAAGGGGAGGAGAGAAGAGCTGCTGATAAGACGGTCAGGGAGTCTAATTAAGTCTGGGGGGGTCCCAATTATATGTGCATCTTGCCTAGAAGGAGAGGGAAAAGAATGGTTGTCTAGGGCAATTTTGCAAATTGCTGGCTAACGATCCGCAAAAACTTGCAATCCCATTCATTGACAACTGGGACAACTTTTTTTGGCAAACATGATATGTATGCAAGGGATGGGGGGGAAACTCTCTGGGAAGGGGGAAACCCTTTCCAACCCGATTGAGAGGGCCTTTCTGACATGCCTAGGTTTTAAACTGAAAGAGGATAGAGGTATGGGTGTATGTGGGGAAAAAATTTGCCCAAGGGTGGAAAAAATGAAAAAAAGGGGGGGAGGGTAAACAGTTTTGGAAGACCAATCAATGGATGACTGTGGGTCCTGACATGACAGAAAAGAGCATTATTGGTTCGGGAAACCTAACACTATTTTTTTGCTCCCTAAGTCTGTCAAAAAAATAAGTATATAAAAAAATTCCCTCATAAATTATAAATAAAGA
>WNWK01055484.1:0-11266 GCA_009830355.1 Cherax destructor
GAGTGTGCATCACCTGCATGGAGTCCTTACCATACCAAACATAAACTGCAGAAAATCCAAACATTCGGTAGGAAAGGCTAAAGAAACTAAAGAATTACAAACCTGGAAGAGGGAAGAACTATTGAAGACTTGATAACCACTCTAAATATTTATTAGACTTGACAAGGCAGACAGATATGAGGGTAGAGTAAATGGGGGACATAGAGGGAATTTAAATATGTTTGTGATTAGTTTGGTAGCAAAAATATATGAGTAAAACAAACCAAGGTATGGGCGGGGTTAGAGCCCATATTGAGTGAGTCGTAAAACTCCAGGCCCGTGCGTAAGTGTGGGTTCAAACCCCACCCGCTCCGTGGTTTGTTTGCAATTGTGTTGTTACGGTTTAGTTTGTATATGGATAAAAAAAAAACGCTGGAAGCAGAGTATACTCAGTTTCCAGAGAAGATATAATGTGGCAAGTGATGTCAGGAATAGTGAGTGACTCAATGAACACTGGAGAAGCAGGGGCAACGAGACGAAATTCGACTCCATAACGACAACTAATTAAGTACAACTAAGTACACACAAAACTGAATATACAGTTTCCGCCATAAAAGGAAACCGCTCTCATAAATCGGTGGCCTAAGATAGCGTTGGGAAGGCTCGGAGTCGTCGTGGTGAAGGAAGGCTCGGAGTCGTCGTGGTGTATAACTCATTCCAACCTCACGATAACACTATTCGTTTTCTGTGCAAATATATTCATGCATTTCTGTACGATGTACGCCTGTACACTTTCTCAGAGAAGCAGCCAGCTAGTGTTACTGAGTCTTTCTCCTCCTCCTCCTCCTCCTCCTCCTCCTCCTCCTCCTCCTTCTCCTCCTCCTCCTCCTTCTTCAGTTAATTTACTGTATGTTAGGCTAAGTTACATTAATACTGATCACCGTATATTTAGGGAATTTAAACAAAGAAGAGGAAAAGCCTAACCAGTTAAATAAACAAGGAGTACTTAATCGTTATTATCTCGCTCTAAAGTAAAAAAAAATAAGGAAAAATGAAAATACTTTAAAACTGTATTCGAGATTTTGTAAAATGCTTCTAAATACACGATGATGTTAACTATTTTTTTTTTTTTTTGACCCCTGTAAATTTAGGCACGACGTCTGTCAGCTTAATAATGAACCATTTACCCAAACGTTTCTCTGGATCACTGTTAGAACAACTGTACCGTTTCCAGCTTCTGTACAGGTGTTAGATAAAACGTGTCTCACTAAATGCAATTATTATTATTGCATTAAAAAACAAACAGTAAATCTGCAATGTTTCTACAGCGCTGTGAGGAGGAGTGTGCGAGGAGTTAGTGGAGGTGCGCTGTGAGGAGGAGTGTGCGAGGAGTTAGTGGAGGTGCGCTGTGAGGAATACATATCTGTGTGATGTGTAGTGAGGTAATATGGGCCTAAATGATTCTGTCTGTCTTTTAGTCTCTTTTCGATGTGTGTGTGTGTATGTGTGTGTGTGTGTGTGTGTGTGTGTGTGTGTGTGTGTGTGTGTGTGTGTGTGTGTGTGTGTGTGTGTGTGTGTGTGTGTGTGTGTGTGTGTGTGTGTGTGTGTGACTTATTCACAGTGTGTAAACGTCACTTGCTCTCTCTGTATGCATATATTGTTGCAAATAACGATACATATCTGTGTGATGTGTAGAGAGGTAAAATGGGCCTATGGTCACTGTCTTGAACACTATGTGCTTAATTGTCCACTTATTGAGGAATATAGAGATAGACAGTATAATAATCTATGTGACATGTCAAGATATCTTAATGAAAATAAGATACCAGAGGAGTGTGCGAGGAGTTAGTGGAGGTGCGCTGTGAGGAGGAGTGTGCGAGGAGTTAGTGGAGGTGCGCTGTGAGGAGGAGTGTGCGAGGAGTTAGTGGAGGTGGGAATTGTGTTCGGGTGTCTACGAGGTTAGTGTGGGTGCGAAATCAAAATCAGAATTGGTACACTAGGTGAAAAAAAATCATTTTGCATTAAAAATGGTCCAGTATGGTAAATGCATCAGAACTTTGTATATATTGGAAGTAAATTCTCCGTGCTTACTAATAGATAGTATGGGCTATTAATATATGGTTAACTGTTAAAGCTACCCAGAAGCCCTCTGACAAAGGAATGTATTTTGTCTCTTTATTCAGTCCAAGGCTGTTGCTAGCGGCGTTACGAGTCTCTGTGATAGTATTGTAAAAAATATCAGAGAGGGCCACGTCATATTCTTTACAATGAACATCAATATATTCAGGAACTCAGCATAAACAGACTTATTTGTGCTTTTAAAACCTCAGCCTAACTATTGCTGTATACAAGCTTGGCACGATGGGATGTAGTGAACCGTATTAATGGATAATGTGTAGAAATTACCTTTAACAGGGGAAAACAAGGAGGTCATGACCTTTCCTTTTTTCCCACACTGCACAGGAGGGGATGGGAGGGAGGTCGCACAACACTCGCGAAATAACAATGTTTGCCCAATAAAATTCCTATTCTAAGACATTCTAAATAAGACAGTAATAAACCTTTAGCCTAATAATATAGCTAGATGGATAAAATAAGTTAAGGACACCTCTGAGTCAAGGAAACCTTTGTTCCTTGACTTTAGAACGTCGCTAGAACTGGCAGCTAATTTTGTAAACGCTAAGTCAGCGAATATATTTCGCGTCCACTATTAGTAACGCGAAGCTGGTGTCGTTAAGTTAGAGTCACAGCCCGACAGGGTGAGCGAGTGAACAAGGGAGAGCAACGATGTAGGTTCGTCTGTTACAGAGCGAGTGACAGAATGAGTTGCAAAAAAAAAAAAAATGAGTTATCAGGACGAGTACCTGCAACGTTGAAACATAGAAATCCATGACTCTAAGTCCGTTAGAAGTGCCCTTCGAATACGGCGTTGAGACGCAGTTTAAGTAACTGCCAAGTGATTCATCGCCAGTAATTCTTCATGTTATGGTAAATTAACTGCGTTGAAACAAGTCGAGGAGTATATTGTGTATTGAACAGTCTAAGTATGCAGTTACCTTGAATGCTAGTGTGTACGACGAACTGTATACAGTATTCCGAAACGGCGTTTAACGTGACTAATGTGACGATCAGACGTGTAGACGTCCTCGTGATGTATGGGGGTACAACCGTCATATCTTCAATCAAGCCATCGGATATGGCGTCGTTACTCCAGCAACATGAGCATTGTAAGTCCATATTTTTTTTAACGTCAGTCAGTTAAGTCACTGCGGTGGATAGGGTCAGGTGTGTTAAATAAATACTGACGTAACCTCTCTTTAGATGCCGTGTTGGGTAAACAGCCCACCCCAGGTAAAGCACGTGATCTCACTAGGTGTCATATACCTAATATAGTGGGTTTTATTTATCATGTCGGTTTTCTAAACCTTTTATTCTAGTCAGGGAATGGGGAAGGAAGTAACACTAATCTCTGGAATATTGCGATGACAGCAGGAAGAGTATGATATATGGTGAAAACGCCTCAATGAATCGGCTTCAAATTTTCCAAATTTTTAAATAATTGGCATGTTTATGTTCCCTATGGCTAAAGTTGCTTAGCTCATTTCCAGAATCCTGAAATGACTCGTATAACTTCCAAAACCCTCAATGGAGTAGATTCAAAGGGTCAAAAAGGTGCCTAAAACTTCGACGACGGCGAAGAATGAAAATTAAATGAGTCGGTGCAGATTTGACCATTGTATGAGCAAAATAGAGTTAAAATTTTATTTACGTAGCCGTGGGATACAAAGAGTATGTTTCATTTTATTCGGCGTATATACACACTCCCATATAGGCTGCCTCCCAGCCAGCGATACAGGTGCTAAGGGTTTAACAATCTTTAGGGGCTCCATCATTAAATCAGTACCTCGGTTCATTAACCAATCACAGGTGAGTCTGCCAAGTGCTGAGGTGACGTGGTTTCACTCACAGTCAGCCCTTGCCAGACTCGCATAGCAGCTGGTTGAGCACGGTTCTCTCTCAGGCTTTTGTCTTTGCCTTGATCACCGTGTGGTACACTTATATTTCAACTCTTGTACATAGTGTACATAAGTGTACAATATATATATAATTAGTGAAGGAAAATACAAGTTAAATACTTCTGCTGTGTTTATTTTCGCTTAAAACCCATTACAACCAGGTCAACAGGCCATTTATTATCTGTGTTCGTAATATCAACTAACTTTTAATTTATCTCTTCTGAACAAATACAGTAATTAATGCCTGATACATCTTATTACTAGCATAGTAACTATTAAGTTTCGTTTACGTACAGGCAAATTTCTTGTAGTAAAACAGTAAAGAAATCAACCGTGGGACTCAGTGCAATAACTAGAGAATGACTCATCTAATTGGCTTCAAATTTTCACTACCGCTAGTGTGTAGTATAAATTCTAGTATACCAATTTTATTGAATAAACAGTTTTAATTTTTTCTTTAATAAATAAATAAATAATGTTTCTTCTGAATAGCTTCAAAATATTATTGAGGAAGATACCCCATTAAATTCTTGGAATTATTGGAATCAAATCAATTACCCGAGAATAATTTTTCTGTCTTCAAACTTTTACCATTAGTGGGCTTTATTAATACTTATAGAGTTACTCACTTTTAATTGTGTAAATTTCAATTTGCCACTGTCAGTAAGCAAATTGTTTCCCATAAAATAACTCGAGAATACCTCTTCAGATCAACAACGAACCTGCTTCTTCTTCTTCTGGATTCGCCGGTACTCTCCCGGCCCGGGTCTTTTCCAGATGGTGACCCGACCTTGGCTCTCAGTCGTGAGAGTATCTGAGACGTATGTCTTCCATGGGAGGAGGGACAAGTACCTCCTCATCTTCTGGGTCCAACTGTCCCCAGGCCTAGCCAACCTAATTTCTGGTGTATCTAAAGAAGTATTTTTGTATTAATTTTTTGGGCTGTGTGGATGTTAATTTGCCTTTTTCTTTCAAATTTTATGAAATTGTATTCTTTAAAATCTCAATATCAAATATGTTTTCAAAATGACTGTAGAATATTAAATAGAAAGAAAATTTAAAAAAAGTAAACTGGAAAAAAAACTCGCAAAACTGTTATTTTTAAATTTAACGAGGGAAGACTTCTTTTATATGTTGCCACATTTTCGTTTGTTTTCTCACAATTTTTTTCGTTTATACTGAAGAACGCCTGATTCAATACGGCTACAAATTTTCAACTATAATATAATGCATCTAGAGCAAGATTCATGAGACTGAACGCGTGGCTGCCCGGTGCATAACGCTACATAAGTCATTCCCAAATTTTGTTTCTATGTGATAGATTGTGACAGGCTCCTCTGATCGGCTTCAAAATTTCAACACCGTTGTATCCTACTGAGAAGTTTGATGTATTTAATGAATTGTGTAGATGTCATTTTGCCACTTTTAATCTCGACATGGTTTACCTGGAGTTTACCTGGAGTTTACTTGGAGAGGGTTTCGGCTCGGTCTGAGACCAGGCCTCATGGTGGATCAGGGTCTGATAAACCAGGCTGTTACTGCTGGCTGCACGCAAACTGACGTACGAACCCCAGCCCGGTTAGTCAGGTACTGACTTTAGGTGCCGGTCCAGTGCCTTCTTGAAGACAGCCAGGGGTCTATTGGTAATCTCCCTTAAGTATTCCGGGAGGCAGTTGAACAGTCTTGGGCTTCAGACACTTATTGTGTTGTCTCTCAATGTACTCGTTGCGCCCCTGTTTTTCATCGGGGAAATGTTGCATCTCCTGCCGAGTCTTTTGCTTTCATAGAGAGTGATTTTCGTGTGCAGGTTTGGTGCCAGTCCCTCCAGGACTTTCCTAGTGTATATTATCATGTATCTCTCTCACCTGCGTTCCAGGGACCTTCAACCGTTCCCAGTAATTTAGGTTACTTATCGTACTTATGTGTGCCGTGAAAGTTCTTTGTACACTCTTCAGGTCTGCAATGCCGCCAGCCTAGAGAGAACAAGCGATTTGAAGAGAATCATCATGGGCTTGGCGTCCCTAGTTTTGAAAGTTCTCATTATCCATCCTTTCATTTTCCTAGCAGATGAGGTAAATACATTGTTGTGGTCTTTGAAGGCGGGATCCTCTGACATTATCACTACCAGGTCCTTCACATTTCTTTTTCGCTCTATTGTATGGTTAGAATTTGTCATATACCCTGATACATTTTTAATTTCCTCAAGTTTTCCATATCTGAGTAGTTGAAATTTCTCCTCGTTGAACTTCATATTGTTTTGAGTGGCCCATTTGAAGATTTGGTTGATGTCCGCTTGGAGTCTTACGGTGTCTTCGATGGAGGTCACTGTAATGTCAATCTGGACATGGCAATCCATGGAGGACACGGAGCTATAGCTTACATCTCTGTCTATGTCAGAAATGAGAATGAGGAATTGAATGGGAGCGAGTACTGTGCCTTGTGGAACAGAGCTTTTCACCGTAACTGCCTGGAACTTTACTCTGTTTACTATTATTCTTTGTGTTCTATTTGTCAGGAAGTTATAGATCCATCTATCAACTTTTATCACACATTTTGTGTGCTATTACACCATGGTCACACTTGTCGAAAGCTTTTGCAAAGTCAGTGTATACTACATCTATATTTTGTTTATCCTCAACAGCATCCAGGACCTTATCATAGTGGTCCAGTAGCTGAAGCAGGCAGGAGCGACCTGCTCTAAACCCATGTTGCCCTGGGTTGTGTAGTTGATGGGTATCTAGGTGGTTGGTGATCTTGCTTCTTAGAACCCTCTCAAAGATTTGTATGATGTGTGATGTCAGTGCTATCGGTCTGCAGTTCTTTGCAATTGCTTTACTGCCACCTTTGTGGAGTGGTGCTATTTTTTTTTTTAGTGTGTGTGGGATGACCCCTGTGTCCATGCTCCCTCTCTATAGAATGCTGAAGGCACGCGATAGGGGCTTCTTGCAATTCTTGACGAACACCGAGTTCCATGAGTCTTGGCCTGGGGCAGTGTGCATGGGCATGTCATTTACTGCCTTTTCAAAGTCTTGTGGAGTTAGGATAATATCCGAGATTTTTTAGATGACCAAATTTTGGGTCGTATTGGGACTTTAATATCTCTCATTTCTTGGCTGTCATCTGTGTTTGTCCCATCCCGCCTAAGCAGAGGCCCAATACTGGATGTTTTTTCACATAGATTTGGCATAAGAGAAGAAGTATTTTGTGTTTTTTCAATTTCGTTTATGGCTTTTAGTTCTTCCTGTGATTTTTGTCTCCTGTAAGATTCCATCAGCTTAAGTTCGATATTTGCAATTTCATTGACCAGTGCCTCCCTTCGTATTTCCGATATATTGGCCCCTCTCAGCAGCTCTGTGACTTTACCTTCGTCTGTATAGGGAGCGTCTCTCTCTTTCTAGTTTAAATCTTCTCTTTCTGTTTCTTAATGGAATGTGTCTTGAGCAGATATCAAGAACCACAGAGTTCATTTTTTCTAGGCAAATGTTTGGATCCGTGTTGTTTAGGATATCCTCCCAACATGTTTCATTTAGGACATGGTTGACTTGATCTAGACAGTGGTCAATTTTCAAAAGCTGCTCCTGGAATTGCTGGGAAGTTGCGTCTGGAGGCTTGTATACCACCACAATTACAAGGTTTTGGTTTTCAATCTTTACCGCCAAAACTTCAACTACATCATTTGAGGTGTTTAGTAGTTCTGAGCAAATGAGCGACTCTGTGACGTACAGGCCAACCCCCTTCCCCTCCCTTGTTGTCTGTTTAGTCTGTTGCATCTGAATAGGTTATAAGAACATAAGAACATAAGAAAGAAGGAACACTGCAGCAGGCCTACTGGCCCATGCGAGGCAGGTCCAAATCTCCAACGGCTTAAGCCCCGACCCAGCCAGGTCAGGTTACATTCACTTAAGGAGGGAACACTGCATCTGACCTAGCACAGGCTAGTCAGGACCAACTCTCACCCAACCGCACCCACTCATATAATTGTCTAGTTGACCACCTGGTCAGCCGACCACCTGGTCAGGTCACTTCCACTTAAGGAATTAGTACAGCTACTGACCTGGTAATACAAGCTAGTCAGGTCCAAATTCACACCCATCCACACCCACCCATGTATTTATCTAACCTATTTTTAAAACTACACAAGGTCTTAGCATCTATGACGGTACTCGGGAGTTTGTTCCACTCATCCACAACTCTATTACCAAACCAGTGCTTTCCTATATCCTTCCTGAATCTGAACTTTTCCAACTTGAAACCATTGCTGCGAGTCCTGTCTTGGCTGGATATTTTCAGCACGCTATTTACATCCCCTTTATTTATTCCTGTTTTCCATTTATACACCTCAATCATATCCCCCCTAATTCTACGCCTTTCTAGAGAGTGCAGATTCAGGGCCCTCAGTCTATCCTCATAGGGAAGATTTCTGATACATGGGATCAACTTTGTCATCCTCCTTTGTACGTTTTCCAGTGCATTTATATCCATTCTGTAATACGGTGACCAGAACTGTGCAGCATAATCTAAATGAGGCCTAACCAAAGATATATAGAGTTGTAGAACAACCTGAGGACTTCTATTATTTATACTTCTTGATATGAAGCCAAGGATTCTGTTAGCTTTATTGCGAACACTTATGCACTGTTGTCTTGGCTTCAGATTACTACTAACCAGAACTCCTAAATCCTTCTCGCAATCACAAGTAATAAGATCTACATTATTCAGCTTATATGTGGCATGGTTATTGTCCTGCCCAACATTTAGAACTTTGCATTTGTTTACATTAAACTGCATCTGCCACTTCTCCGACCACTGCATCAGTCTATTCAAATCATCCTGGAGTGCTCTAATGTCCTCATTTGAATGAATTGGACGACCTATTTTGGTGTCATCAGCAAATTTACTTATGTTACTATTTATTCCCTCATCTATGTCGTTTATGTAAATTGTAAACAACAGGGGCCCAAAACTGACCCCTGTGGAACACCGCTGAGACGCGCCCCCATTCTGATTTCTCTCCATTTATGCAAACTCTCTGCCGCCTATTTGTCAACCATGCCTCTACCCAGGAAAAATTTCTCCTGCTATTCCGTGTGCCTTAAGTTTCCTCAGTAGCCTCTGATGTGGAACTTTATCGAAAGCCTTACTGAAGTCCATATACACAATATCATATTCATTACCATGATCTACCTCCTCAAACACCTTAGTGAAAAAGTTAGTAAATTCGTAAGACAGGAACGCCCCTTAGTAAAACCGTGTTGAGATTCATTAATCAATTTATGCTTTTCAAGATGGCTACGAATTGCCTCGGCAATTATTGATTCCATAAATTTACCAACTATGGAGGTAAGGCTTATTGGTCTATAGTTCGAAGCTAAGGACCTGTCACCTGCCTTGTAAATAGGTATTACATTTGCCCTTTTCCACTTGTCTGGCACTATGCCAGTTTGTAGTGATATATTGAAAAGATTTGCCAAAGGTTTGCTAAGTTCCTCTTTACATTCCTTTAAAACTCTTGCAAACAGTTCATCAGGGCCTGGGGATTTGTTAGGTTTTAATTTCTCTATTTGTCTGAGGACCATGTCACTAGTTACCCCAATCGAGCATAGTCTATTATCTTCCAGTTCTACATAATTTATTATTTCTGGAATTCCGCTAGTATCTTCCTGAGTAAAAACTGAGAGGAAGTAAGTATTGAAAATTTCACACATATCCTTATCACTGTCCGTGATTTGTCCTGAGTTACTCTTAAGTGGGCCTATCTTGTCCCTAATCTTACTTCTGTATACCTGAAAGAACCCTTTTGGGTTAGTCTTCGAATCCCTTGCGACCTTAGCCTCATAATCCCTTTTTGCTTTTCTTATTCCTTTTTTTATTTCTCTTTAATTGAAAATATTGATTTCTTATCTGTCCATCCCCTCTTTTGATACGCCTATATATGCCTCTCTTTTGACCAATGAGATGTTTTAATCTATTGTTCATCCATTTAGGATCATTTTGTTAGATCTAATTTCCCTACTTGGAACAAAGGTTGTCTGGGCAGCTAGAACTACGCTCTGAAAAACGTCATATTGGCAACCAAAACCACCTACCTGACCCATAGTCAGGTCATCCCAATTTAGCCCACCTAGGTAATTTCTCAGCCCCATGAAGTCGGCAACACGAAAGTCTGGAACAGAGACTTGATTGCAGTTACCTGGGTAATTCCATGATATATTAAAGCTAAGTGATTTGTGATCGCTTTACCCAAGCTCTTCATTAACCTCAAGATTATTAATTAGTGATTCTTTGTTAGCAAGAACCAAATCAAGCAAGTTGCTACCTCTAGTATTATAACCTGGGATCCATATTTCGTTGTCATAATGATCCTTTATGTGGGTCTCTGTGAATGCTGCAAACATTGCATTTGACTCAGTGAGCAGTCTTTTGATGTAAGGATTTTTTTTTTTTTGACGGATTTAGATCCTGTATGTTAGTAAAGACAAATGTCATTATATTGGTGGAATTTAGGTTTTTTTTATTTGCTGGCTCCAATATCTAATGTCCGTGCCTCTGCTCTAGAAGTGTTTTCAGTTGGTTTAGGATTATTGTCATTTCTTGCCAGTTTTTTTTCCCTCCAGGCCCTAAAAAAAACTCCGTCCCTGGAGGGGTTGTGGCTTCCCTCTTTTGTTTCCCATAGTCCCCTTTAGATGATGTGCCTGGCAGTATGCGTTGTAGCATTTTCTTTCATGGATTGATGAGTGACACATTTCTTGGTGAAATAAGTTACAGGAGGGGAAGTTGCGCTCTCCTGTTGTCATATGTGTGCGGCATTTTTTGGGATGGTCAAAGGTGCATGTCCCACCTGTTTTACCAGATATACCATGCCTGCAGATACCCAAGGCATAGATAGTACTTGCATAGATTGGATTTGTGTTTGCTAGGATTCATTGTAGCTACGTTCGCTGCTGGTGCATTTTTTCCTGTTTCCTCCCTGTCTATCACTCCTGTGTGGACATCAGTGCTTCTACCAGGTTTTGCATCATCCCCTTTTGTTCCATCTCCAGCAGTATCGCTATTATGTACCTCTGTGAATTGAATAGCGTTGTCTTTACTTGTTTCATCACCAGGGTCAATGTCTTCTTTTGGTTCACTGTCCTCCAGGACAACACTAGCACCCTCAGAGGCACTGTCCTCCAGGACAACACTACCCTCAGGAGCACTGTCCTCCAGGACAACACTAGCACCCTCAGGAGCACTGTCGTTCCCAGCTGTCATACCATGCTGACATGTCTTTC
>WNWK01055485.1:0-11266 GCA_009830355.1 Cherax destructor
TTGACAGAAACTGACTTACTACACAAACTCTGAAGATTACACCTCTAGCACCTCCTCAGTCCCTTCTACCTCGATCTCTTGCTACCTTCTATCCCTGCACTATCCACCGTCATGCTGCACCCATACCCTACTAATCATCCATCTCCCTCTTACAACCCACTCTCCCTCCAATCCTACAATAACCTGCAGCGCTGTATAACCCCTGTGGTTTGGGCGCTTCTATTTGATTATAATAATAATGATAGTAAATACTGTAACAACTAAAATTTATACAGTGGTACCTTGAGTTACGATATTTTTGTTCGAAATGCTGTTCAATGCCATTACAAAGAATTTATCCCCATAAGAATAATGTAAAATAGACTAGTCCTTTTACACCCCCAAAATATACTTACAAAAGCATTTAAAAAATAAACTTACTAAAAGGCGATTTTGGGGACCATGTAACTCAGGTACCACTGTACTTCTTGTACTGGAATCCCCAGAACATTTCAAAGATCAAACCAGTTAAATATGAATCTTGCTACAAAACCTCATAACATTCCAAAGGGAATGATTTATGAATTTATAAAATCCTTGCAGGAAGATATTAACCTCTCACTAGGAAGTATGCATAGCTACACCAAACACGTTCAAATGATAATATTAATCATGTTCCAAAAACATACATATGTACCATACAAAAAAATTGTAATGTAATCAAATTTTTAAGTAACTTGGTGTTTTATGATGCTAACAAAATTGAAAACACAGGAAGCTTTTCTTAGGGAAACAACTTGACAAAAAAACTAAACATGCATTCTTGAGCTCTGCAACATTTTTGTGGTATGGTCATTCTTTTGAGAAATCCATTTTCTTCTCATTTGGGTCAATGGTTTGGTCTCCTGGCTTCCACCCAGCAGGGCACACTGAAAAAGCATGCTTCATTAATCAAATGCTAATAGAATTGCAAGGACATTGCCTGTCAAAGAAATGTTATCAAAAATATTTCAAAAAATAATCCAAGCTAGCCAAAAAAAAAAAAAAAAAAAAAAAAAAGCAATGAGAACTTTTAATATTAAACATTTTATTCACTAAGACAGGGTAAAACAAGACTGGATAGTAAGTATGTATATACATACAGCAGGTAGAATCATTCATTAAAAATTTACCAAGATCAATGTCTTAGCCAAATTAATCTTAGGCTGCCAACACCTTGGAGAAATTAAAACCTAACAGTGTTCTGCACAACTGCAAATTAAAGGCAATGCCCTCAATATAGGTCCTATCCTAAGCCTCGCATCATTCCATTCAACAGGTAGTTGTGGCTATTTTTGTGCATTATGCAGGCCCTGTTGACATTAATTCTCATTGTGTATTGTTGTCTATTCTAATGTCCAAATTGTTTAGCACTTTCTTTGATTATAATAATAATAATGTCCAAATCACTGGCCCTTGATCTCCATAAACTTTATGTACTGTACTGTATTTTAAGGCTTCAATAAATTTTAGCAATGATATCAACTAGGCTAATTTGTTTCAACATAAATTGCTGAAGAATGATAAAAATAATTTGCACTGCATCCAAATATGGTGTGATGAAATTAACTCTAACATACCCTGCCCATGTTTGTCAGCATACTGAAGAGCCTGTATCAACTGCAAAGTTTCATCAACACTACATCCAATGCTTCCATCATTTGCAATTACCTGAAAATGATGTATTATCTTTAGTGCATCACTGCATAAAATATTTGTGCCAACAGAAATTTTTTTTTTAGAATATTTGAAAACTCCATTATCACTATCTTTAATAGTGTATATCACTGGCCATCTACCACCAGGGTAGGGTCCCCCAAAAAATGAAAAACATTCACCACCGTTTATCCAATCACTTATCTTACCAGGAGTGTGCAAACATGACAATTTAGAGGACCTTCCAACAGCCAAAGCCCCACCTCCTCCTAACTGTAGGCACTTCCTTCCTGCCTCCAGACTTAAGTATATAGCTAAGCAGTTTCCTAAATCCATTCATAAAAACTACCTTGCTTACACTATCAACACAAACAAGCCATAAAATCCACTCATCTCCCTTCACTCTGATCAAACAAACACACGCACATCTGCTGGATGCTCAAACCACTAGCACTCACATAAGAACATAAGAAAAAAGGAACACTGCAGCAGGCCTACTGACCCATGCGAGGCAGATCCATCACTCACCGGCTTAGACCTGACCACCTGGAGCTAATCTTCTCCAGGTAGTCAGGTCACTTCCACTTAAGGAATTAGTATGGCATCTGACCTAGTAGCACAAGCTAGTCAGGTCCAACTCACACCCACTCATGTATTTATCTAACCTATTTTAAAACTACAACGTCCCAGCCCCTATGACGGTACTCGGGAGTTTGTTCCACTCATCCACAACTCTATTACCAAACCAGTGCTTTCCTATATCCTTCCTGAATCTGAACTTTTCCAACTTGAAACCATTGCTGCGAGTCCTGTCTTGGCTGGATATATTCAGCACGCTATTTACGTCCCCTTTATTTATTCCTGTTTTCCATTTATACACCTCACTCATATCCCCTAATTCTACGCCTTTCTAGAGTGCAGATTCAAGGCCCTCAGTCTATCCTCATAGGGAAGATTTCTGATACATGGGATCAACTTTGTCATCCTCCTCTGTACGTTTTCCGTGCATTTATATCCATTCTGTAATACGGTGACCAGAACTGTGCAGCATAATCTAAATGAGGCCTAACCAAAGATATATAGAGTTGAAGAATAACCTGAGGACTTCTATTATTTATACTTCTTGATATGAAGCCAAGGATTCTGTTAGCTTTATTGCGAACACTTATGCACTGTTGTCTTGGTTTCAGATTACTGCTAACCAGAACTCCTAAATCCTTCTGCAATCACAAGTATTAAGATCTACATTATTCAGTTTATATGTGGCATGGTTATTGTCCTGCCCAACATTTAGAACTTTGCATTTGTCTACATTAAACTGCATCCGACCACTGCATCAGTCTATTCAAATCATCCTGGAGTGCTCTAATGTCCTCATTAAAATGAACTGGACGGCCTATTTTGGTGTCATCAGCAAATTTGCTTATGTTGCTATTTATTCCCTCATCTATGTAAATTGTAAACAACAGGGGCCCAAAAATGACCCTGTGGGACACCGCTTTAGATGTGCCCCCATTCTGATTTCTCCCCATTTATGCAAACTCTCTGCCGCCTATTTGTCAACCATGCCTCTCCCAGGAAAAATTTCTCCTATTCCAGTGTGCCTTAAGTTTCATCAATAGCCTCTGATGTGGAACTTTATCGAAAGCCTACTGAAGTCCATATACACAATATCATATTCATTACCATGATCTACCTCCTCAAACACCTTAGTGAAAAAGTTAGTAAATTCGTAAGACAGGAACGCCCTTAGTAAAACCATGTTGAGATTCATTAATCAATTTATGCCTTTCAAGATGGCTGATTGCCTTGGCAATTATTGATTCCATAAATTTACCAACTATGGAGGTAAGGCTTACTGGTCTATAGTTCGAAGCTAAGGACCTGTCACCTGCCTTGTAAATAGGTATTACATTTGCCCTTTTCCACTTGTTGGGCACTATGCCAGTTTGTAGTAATATATTGAAAAGATTTGCCAAAGGTTTGCTAAGTTCCTCTTTACATTCCTTTAAAACTCTTGCAAACAGTTCATCAGGGCCTGGGGATTTGTTAGGTTTTTAATTTCTCTATTTGTCTGAGGACCATGTCACTAGTTACCCCAATCGAGCATAGTCTATTATCTTCCTGTTCAACATAATTTATTATTTCTGGAATTCCGCTAGTATCTTCCTGAGTAAAAACTGAGAGGAAGTAAGTATTGAAAATTTCACACATATCCTTATCACTGTCTGTGATCTGTCCCCAATCTTACTTCTTTATACCTGAAGAACCCTTTTGGGTTAGTCTTGAATCCCTTCGACCTTAGCCTCATAATCCCTTTTTGCTTTTCTTATTCCTTTTTTATTTCTCTCTTTAATTGAAAATATTGATTTCTTATCTGCCCATCCCTCTTTTGATATGCCTATATATGCCTCTCTTTTGGCCAATGAGATGTTTTAATCTATTGTTCATCCATTTAGGATCATTTTTGTTAGATCTAATTTCCCTACCGGAACAAAAAGTTGTCGGGCAGCTAGAACTACGCTCTGGAAACGTCATATTGGCAACCAAAACCACCTACCTGACCCATAGTCAGGTCATCCCAATTAGCCCACCTAGGTAATTTCTCAGCTCACAATAATCTTCCAACAGTTTCTGGGTCACTCCCTACATGCTTCCATCCCAGATCAATACACCCTCTTTGTCATCCTATAAAATCCTCTAAAATGCCCAAACCACCCAAGAACCCCTCCTCAGTCCTTGGTGACATTACACTTGTCTTCTAATTTCTATACTCCAAATTATTCTTATTATACGTATATTCGTGAATACTGTAGTGCCTTTCTCACCGTATGGTACAGGAAATTATGACAAATGGCAAAAATTTTAAAAATAAAATACTGATAGTAAATAGAAAGAAAAACAAGAATTCAATATCTGTGAAATAGTCAGCTACAGATCAGCAGTTGGAGAAAATTACAGGCGACTCTCAAAAAGAGACAGAGTGCAGCATAAACCTTTCTTCTCACTGTTAAACTGTTTATTTTTAATCATCTGGCCTATGTCAATGCTTATAGGAAATTACAGGGAAGAGTACAATTAGTTTGACAGAAGATTTCATGTTTTAACTAATGAGCAAATGCCAGAGATAGGGAACAATGTTAAATGATCAAGCATTATAAAGGCAAATAGTGAGCAGATCTACCACTACAAGTGAATATAGCAGGTTTGGCAACAGTATAAAAAAGAGCCATGGGATGCTAAGTCAATCTAAAGAACAGTTACTCTGTAATTACAGTAAACCCTCACTTTAATGGACTTTGAAGATATAGGACAAAATCTGCCGAGACAACTGACTTGGATACAACAAAATCCATTTGCTGCAAAATTTTCCGTTAATGTTTAGATCACTAGAGAATTTTGTCTCTATTCAACAAATGCCATTAATGGCCACCTTGCTCCTCCTCTTCATTAAGAGTTTACTGTATAAATTTGTAGCTACAGGAGCAGAGCTAAGCAATTAGTGTTCTGGATTCAATATTTATCATAAAAGATATTGGGTTTCCAGTGGCTGTAGCATATTCTTCTTGTAACTCATCCCACTGTTCTACCACTTTGTGAAGAACTTTCTACCATCCCTTGGGATCTCCTCTTAGATTATAATTATTATTATAATCAAAAGAAGCGTAAACCACAAGGGTTCTTAGTTTATAAACATGGCCTCTTGTTCTACTTGCGATGATAGGAAATGCTCTCACCTCTTGTGCATCCTTCGATGGTAATATGAAATGTTCTTAATAATTTTGTATCTTTTGATAGTCTTATTAGTGACTACCATGTCTAATACCTTCAGCTTTTCTTTGTTAACTTGTATCCTCAAAGTTCTGGTAGACATTTTAGACCTTGTCTGACTTTCTTATCATTTTTTTTTTTTAAGGTGCATCATAACACTGCTGCATATTTAAATTTTAGGTGAATGTATGGTCTAAATGATGTTCTTAGTATTTCCTTGCATAAAAAGTAGTCCCCCATATCCACGGGGATACATTCCAAGACCTACCCACATACAGTAGCGAATGCTATATATAAGTCGTCCCCTCAAGGAAGGTTCCTTGGCGCTGGTGAAGGGCTCTTGGTCTAAGGAATTGGATCTGTGCTCCAGTTCCCTGAATACCTTCCACATACCCCCACAGGCGCTGTACAATCCTCGGGTTTAGCGCTTCCCTTGATTATAATATATACTATGTCATTTTCATTTACATAAATACCTATTAAAAATTTGACAAATTATGCACAAAAAAGTGAGAATTAGCACTTTTTAACTGATGGTAAGTACTTTGTGGCTTCTCTTAGGCTTTGAAGACTGCCATTATGACTTTTGTGCCACTTTAACCAAAATTAGGGGTAATTTTCATGCCATGGTAAACAGCAAAAACCAAATCTGTGGGTTCTACTGTATATACTAGTACTTTGTCTGGCAGCGTTATCACATTTGTTTATATACGTGTCCCCAGCATGCCACGCATGTAAAGTGATTATTTCTACACTATTTTGTTACACATCTCTTCCTTCAAACCTCTATATACTGACCATGTTGGGTGATAAGGCTTCTCAACTACCCTTGGGCTGATGACTGACATCAACTCACAAAGGTAGTTTTATATAGAATCTTCTCAGAGGCTAAGAGTATGTTTTTTGTAGTAGTAGTAGTAGTAGTAGTAGTAGTGTGTGTGTGTGTGTGTGTGTGAGAGGAGAGAAAGTGGGAAACACAGAGGAACATATATTCTGGTAAGAAAATATATCTGAAATGACTACTGACACAGTAGAATTAGTGGCTGGCATTATTGCAGCCATGGTTGAAAAGGGTGGGATTATTACAGCTCATGAGTAACGTCAAAATGTGGAATTCAACCATGAATGGATGGAAGTTAGCAATGAATGTCATTAGTTATTGTGGGTTGGCTATGCTAGGTGAAGTTTTTTCACGGTTATGTTAGGCTAAGTTTTTATGTCATAATTATACTGGATGTTAGTTAGGTAAAGCAGTCATGTCTGTACTCTGACAATAGCACTGGCCATCAATCTCAAGACCACCATGGCACCAGTGCACAACTTAAAAGGTTAACAGCATTCATCACATAGCAATATGAATGTGGAGAAAAAACAGATCACAAACTAAACTACATTAAAACTAATTAAAAAAAGTAGTGCAATCAGTAAGCTTCCTTTCTTTCACAGGAGACTATTTATAGTATCCTAATTTTTTTATTTATTCTTTGTATTGCACTGAACAGTACATCCAGATTAAGGACAGTTTCCCAGCCATTACTGTCAAGATATGCCCTACCACTCGAATCACTAATTTTGGTCAATTATAACTAGAGTGCGATGAGCTACTCCAGCTTCTTCATTTAGCACTCCATATTTCTTTGACACTTCCATGGCTTTGTCAGCTAGAAGAGGAAATGGGATCTGGCCAACTCCACCCTTCTCACGTGGTGTTTGGCACCTAAAATCAAGTAAAAATGCATACATTATGTTTTTGTATATATACTAGTACAATATGGAAATTCACTCTCAAAATAGCAACATATAAAAAATGAATTTTAACAATATACAGTGGACCCCCGGTTTCGATAGTCTCAAACTCCCCCTTTTATGTAAGTTTATTTTTGTAAGTGCTTTTGTAAGTATAATTTTGGGGGGCTAAAGGGCTAATCTAATTTACATTATTCCTTATGGGAATAAATTTGTTCAGTAATGGCACTTGAACAGCATTTTGAACGAAAAAAAGACGTAATCCGGGGTCCACTGTAGTCTGTTTTTAAGACACTGGCCATCTCTCACTGAGGTAGGGTGACCTAAGGAAACACATTCACCACCATTCATTCATCTGCTGTCTACCAGAAGCATACTGACATCACAGTTCAGATGGTCTTCCATAAGGCAACATCCTCAACCTCTTTAGAGTGGAGACACTTTACTGTCCCCCTCCAGGACTCAAGTCCCTATCCATTTTCCCGAAACCCTTCATGTTACCTTGCTCATACTGCAACAGCACTTCAGGTCACAAAACCACTTGCCTCTACACTCTATGATCTAACCTGTTCACCAAAACCTGTAGATGCTCAAAACCCCTTTCCCTCAAAAACCCTTCCCCCTTTGGGGGACTCCCTCTTTCCCCATATCATATACCTACCTAGTCATCCTATTTTGCTCCATATATTAATGATCTTATTGCGTGTGTTGAAAGATGATAAACAATTGAGTGATGGCATGTGCTAATGTTTAAAATATTAATGATGAGAGTAATAAACACTGCAAATCCTATACTGTTTCAAATCCATGAATTGAACTGAGAATAATGGTCATAATATCCAAAACTATATAAAAATGAACCCGTGCTATCCAAAGTTGATGTCATTTTTTTTTCAGTATTCATTCTTCCCTTTTCCCTTCCCTCTATTCTTTAGTCTCTTCAATCAACCCCGGTACTTTAATGTTAGGATGCAGCAAGTGTGACTCCAGAGCTTCCTATTATATGGCAGGGGCTCTATATCCGATGTTCCCCGGATAAACATCTAATCTAGTCTATTCTGACTGGCTCTGGCTGTAGCTTTCTCTGCAGCGCGAGACCCCGGTGGGTTTAACTTTTTTTGATAATAATGTGCTCTGTGCTCGTGGGGTCTACCTGGGGGTATTCCGGGGGTCAGGCCCTGGGCCGGGCCACACCAGGCCCCCCTTTGGGTCGGGCCATCAACCAGGCTGTTACTGCTGGCCACACATAGCCCCAAAGTATAACCCAGCCTGGCTGATCCGGCACCAAGTTTAAGTATCTGTCCAGCTCCCCCTTGAAGGCAGCCATGGGCCTTTTGTAATTCCCCCTTTTGCATGGTGGGAGGCTGTTGAACAGTCTTGGGCCCTGCTTTGAACAGAGATGTTAATGTACAGCAATATTCCAGCCTAGAGAGAACAAGTGATTTGAAAAATTTTCATCATTGGCTTGGCATCTCTTGTTTTGGTTCTCATTATCCATCCTATCATTTTCTTTGCAGCTGTGATTGTGGCACTGTTGTGATCCTTGAAAGTGAGACCCTAGACATTACCACCCCCAGGTTTTTCCCCTTTTTTTTTCCCCTCTATTGTATGATCAGAGTTTGTAGTATACTCAGTTCTAGTTATTATCTCCTCCAGTTTTCCATAAAAGTCGTTGTAGTTGGAATTTTTTTAATGAACATCATATTTTTTTCCATTGCCCATTGGGTATTGTATACATATCATTATACTAAGGTTACATTCAAAGGTACAAAATAAAGCAGATTAAATGTACTGTCCCCTAAGGTAAAAAAAAAGGAACAAACAGCCAAAAGCAGTTGGCCTTCATCATCTGAGTAGAATACAGTTATAATGAATTATTAATGACAGTCTTTTTTCTAGTTAACAAAGCTAATTTCATGCAACATACCATGCAAGGTGAGTGAATTTAGAATCTGTAGAGCCCCCCAGCACCTCACAATTAACAGAATGGAAGTCCCCAATTCTTTCAGCGAAGGATAATCTCAGTTGGGCAAAAAAAGGGTGAATCTAATGGATAGAAGAGGATGACAATAACTTTCCAGGGTAATTTTCATTGATCCCTTTTTAAAACTTCATGTCCACAAGAGCATCACCCCGAAATAAGGAGCAGGAACACCAACACGAATTTTGTTTTGGGGAGTCTACAAATTAAACAATATAATAATAAAATTGGACCCCGATTTTAAAGTAAATTTTTTTTCCCCAGAAGCCTTCTCAAGTGCCTTTCCCGGGGCAATTTACTCCTTTACTTACAAGCACTTACAATATTATACTTACAAAATTTTACGTTTTCCCGGGGGTTTACGAAACTCGGGGTCCACTGTATTTTGTCATACACATTATTAAAAGCGAACAACTTGTTAACTTGTTCCTATAAACAATCTTTAATAAATAAAAAAAAGGGGTTTGTACATTTTTTCCTCGATTTACGATGGTCCCAAAATCGCCCTTTTATGCAAGTTTTTTTTTTAAATGCTTTTGTAAGTATTTTTTTGGGGGTGTAAAAGGACTAGTCTATTTTACATTATTCCTTATGGGGATAAATTCGTTTGGTAATGGCACTTGAACAGCATTCTCGAACAAAAAAAATCGTAACTCGAGGTACCACTGTTTTTTTTTTCTTTTTTCCCCGAACCGGGTGTAACCAACGAGGCAGGGTGGCCCAAAAAGGGAAAAAAAAAAATTTTTCCTTTTAAATTTATAAATATATACAGGAGAAGGGGTTACTAGCCCCATGCTCCCGGGATTTTAGTCGCCTCATGACTCGCATGGGTTACGGAGGAAGAATTCTGTTCCACTTCCCCATGGAAATAAGAAATAAAAAAGAACAAAAAATAGCAAAAAAATAAAAAAAAAGAGGGGTGGATATATACAGCCTCTCCTCACTTAACGACGGGGTTCCGTTTCTGAGAAGGTAGATAAGCAAATTGGTTGTTAAGCGAGGAGCATACTATACTGGTAGTGGGTTTGTGTCAACCATCTTTAGATATTTTTTTATGTCACCTTTGCATTATTTATAACATTTCTGGAATTTTTTAAATATTTATACAGTAGTGTACTGTATACTGTAATAAACAGAACAGAAAATCAGCTCTAATAGACACATGCATTATTTAGGTTTTCATACTGGTTGGAAGCTGGTGGGAAGTCTGAGTGGTTTGTGAAACAGGTATGTCGCTAAGTGAAGAGAGGCTGTACGGGATATGCTTGTACATGTATGTGCAGTGTGATCTAAGTGTAAGTAGAAGTACCCCAAAATGTCATGAAACCTTGCAAGTTTTAAGGGCAAAAAAAAAAAAAAAAACAATCCTACCATCATGAAAAAAATTACAGGCTCCCCCCTTTTCACTGCGGGAGGACGATAGTACCCTCCCTGGCTACCCCCCTACCAACCCTCAGTGGACCCCCCCCTTTGAACACCCCAAATCGTACAATTATGTAAGTATAATATTGTAAGTGCTTGTGGAAGTGTATTTTTTGGGGGGCTGAAATGACTAACCTATGTGCATTTTTTCCTTTAAAGGGGGTAAATTCGTTCCCCTTTTGGGGCTTGAGCAGTCTTCAGGGTGAAGTTTTTTCGAAAATCGGGTTCCCCATTACCTAGGTTGGTAGACATATCAGTGATGGTGAAAATGTTGAATGATAATGAAAGTTTTTTTTTTCTTTTGGGTCACCCTACCTCAGTTAAAAAAAAAGTATATGTCTAAGACAACATTGGTAACGAAAATTTTGCTAAGCAAGGGCATACTATAATGGTAGTGGGTTTGTGTCAACCCTCTTTGATATTATTTTTAAAGTCACCTTTTCACTATTTATAACATTTTTAGTATATTTTTTAAAAGTTTATCCCGGGAATTATTTTTATATTGTAATAAACAGAACAGAGGAAATCAGCTCTAATTTTTCATTATTAGGTATGGGAAAACTGGTCGTTTTTTAAACCTTTGTCGTGGTCAAGTACATCGCTAAGTGAGGGAAACTGTATTTATTTTGTAATAAGATCACAGTAAACAGATCACAATATGAAGAACAACCA
>WNWK01055486.1:0-11265 GCA_009830355.1 Cherax destructor
TGTTTTCACGTCTCAGGTATTATAATTAATAGCTGAGTCAAAAATTTCCCCCTTTTTGGACATTAATAAATTTCCCCCAAAATTTTTTTTTTTATTTCATCTGAAGTGATTTAATGTAAAAAATTAAGTTTTTTTTGTTTTTTGGGGGGGTATTAACAAAAATTTTTTTTAAATTTTTTCCCCCTAACTATAAAATAATATATTTATATTGAAATATATATGTGTGCCTTCACACATTGAACAGCGGGGTTTTTTTAAAAGGATTGGTTTCTTTTTTGTTGGGATACGTCAACGATGAAATCCATATTTTTTTGTCATTTGGAGCCCGTTAAAATCCTTAGTAACAGGGGGGACACCCCCCCCTTAAAAAGTGTTCATGTTCATTAGTCTGAAAAACCCCAAAATAATGTAACTTTCAATTTTTTTCTTTTTCCCCACTAATTTATCACTTTTAAAGAGTTTCACTCATTAATGTTTTTCTGTGTTTAAACCCCCCGGAATTAGTTTTGTACCCCGATGAGATTTTAATTTCCGTTTTCCGTATCTAAAAAAAATTTTAAATTTCTCATCATTGAACTTCATATTGTTTTCGAAAACCCTTTTAAAATTTTTTGGGGGGTTATGTTCTTGGGAAAAGTCTTGCAGTGTTTCAAGGGGGGAAAACCGTTTACAGATTGGGGTTCATCTGCAAAGGAAGAAAACCCCCTTTGTCCTTATATCCTGTCAATGTCTGATAGGGGGGATGGGAATGGAAAAAAAAGAACGTCCCCGGGGGAACAGAGTTTTTCCCCCAACTCCTCGGGACTTTACCTGTTGACTATTTTTTTTGTGTTCTACATGGGGGGAAAAAATTAAGATCCATCTACCTTTTTTTCCCCCTGTTATTCCTTTTTAAATTTTTGTGTGTTTTTAAAAACCCATGGTCACACTTTAAATTTTTTGCAAAATTTTTTATATAACATCTGCATTCTGTTTATCTTCTAGAGCATCCAGAACCTGGTCGTAGTGGTCCAGTAGTTGGGACAGACGGGGAGCGGTTGCTAAACCCCTTTTGGGGTTGTAAAAAATTTGGGGGGGGCCCCCAAGATGGGTGGCGATCTTGTTTTTTAAACCCCTTTCAAAAATTTTAGAGGGGGACGTTACGCAATTGGTCTGTAGTTTTTTGCTATTGCTTTCCCCCCCCCTTTTGGGAGCGGGGCTATGTCTTTTTTTTTAGTAGCGGGGGGATTTTTCCCAGTGTCCATCCCCCCTCTCCATAGGTTTTTAAAAAAGCATGTGATGGGGTTTTTCTTGCATTTTTTGGGGAGAAAAAGGAGTTCCATGGGTCTGGTCCTGGGCGGGTGCATGGGCATGTCTTTTTTCCCCTTTTGGGGAAGTTTTTTGGGGCGTGGGGTGATGTCAGAAAGGATGGTCTTTTGTTCTGTCCTTTTCCCCCAAAAAATTCATTTAGGTTTTTTTTTTTCCCCATCTTTAGTGGTTCAAAAAAAATTGAGTCATGGGGGTTTTAAAAAAAACCATTTTTTTTCCCCTTGTTGTCATTTTTTAGGACCCATCCCATTTAAGTGGGGGCCCCAAACCCCCTAGTTGTTCTCGACTTTGATTTTGAAGGAAAAAAAATTTTTTTTGGGGGGTTTTTAAAATTTCATTTATGGCTTTTAGTTCTTCCCGTGTCTCTTGATTCCAAAAAATTTTTCCCCTTTTTAGTTTTAATTCGATGTTTGCTATTTCTCTGACTAGTGTCCCCCTTTTACGTATTTCAGAGATATTGGCCTCCCTTTCCCCCGCCCTTTTTTTTGGCCTTCGCCTGTTGGGGGGCGCCCTTTTTTTCTAGTTTGCATCTTCCCCTTTTTTTGGGGAATTTGCCTTGAGCAAACCTCTTCCACAGAGTTAATTTGTTCTAGACGGGGGTTGGGATCCGTGAGTTGGGGGTTTTTCCCCGTTTTTTTTTTTGGGGCTTGGTTTACTTGGTCCCACCTTATTTTTTGTTATTGAAGTTGAATTTGGGGAAAAGGGGGCCCCTGGGGTGATCACATTTTGTTGATCTGGGGCCCCCCCCTGCATGTCTGGACCTCTATTATGTTGTGATCTGAGTATTTTTTTTTTGATATGATGACATTTCAAAAAAATCATCATTGTTGGGGAAAAAAGAGGTCCATATTCTCTAATCTTTTTTTGGCCCCTACTATTTGCTGGTTTAAAGAACTTGGTGCAGAGATTTAAAAATTCATGCATTTTGAATTTTCATCTGAGCTGCCTCCTGGTGTTAAAACTTCACCACATTGTTTGTTTCCCTTTTGGTGCCTGAGGTTGAAATCCCCCGTAGCAAGATGTTGGGGGGGGGGCTGGAAGATTTTTTTTCCCCCAAAAAAATTTTCAAAGGGTGTTCCTGGGAAAATTTGGGGCGTTGCACCCTTTTTGACAACCCGATGACCGGTTTTGATTTCCCCCCCCTTTTTTCTAATACTTCAACTACATCATTTGGAAAAGGGGGGTTTTGGGGGTTCTGAAAAATATAAGTGACTTCCCCGGGGGTACCCCCCCAACCCCTTTTGCCTGTTCACTCTGGGCACACCTGTATAGGTTGTAGCCGGATCCATAACCCTTGGGCAAGTGGGTTTTTATGTTTCTGAAAGCCGCAAACATAGCATTTGAAATCTGTAAGCAGTCCACGAATGTAAGGTACCTTGTTGTTTGTTGCTGGTTTTTTTCCCCCTTTTTTTTTAGAAAGATGAATGAAATTGGGGGGGTGGTATTGGTGGGGGGGGGGGGCTTTTTTCCCCCCCTCTAATATCTGGGGGTAATGGAGGGAGGCCACTGATTGGGGGCCACTCCAGGGGAAAAAAAATTTTTGTTGGTGACAATTTCTTTCATTTCCCCCCCCGCTTTTTTTTCCCCCCGGGGGTAAAAAAACCCCCCTCCGGGTGGCTGTGGCACCCTGATTTTGCCCTTGGGGGGGTGTTTTGTGTCGCCTCTTCCCTTTTTGGGGATGCCTGGCAATATAAGTTATAACACGTCTTTCCCGGGAAAATTTTTTTTGTGGCACATTTTCAGGGTGGGTTACAGGACGGGGGGGTTTTTTTTGCCTGTTTTCATATGGGGGAAAAACATTTTTTTGGGGGGATCATAATTGCATGTCCCATCTGGGTTTTTCCCCCCTTTTTCCCCCGGGGGCCCTTTTTGATACCAAGTGCATAATATTCACATAGGCCCGGTTTCCTTTTTCCCGGGGTTTTTTGGGGGCTGTGTTCCCCATTGGTGGGTGTGTTTCCCTCTCGTGTCTGTTTTTTGTTACTAGTCCCAACAATGGAGCCTTCAACTGTTTCCCCCGGGGGTTTATCTTCAGTATTTCCCCCGGGCATCCCCTATCTACCGTGTTTTGCTAGTTTTTTAAAACTGTTTTGTGTGTGTCCTTATCTACACCTGTTTCCCCCCCCCTTTTTTTACTAGAGCTTGAAAGGTGAGTGAAGTGGGCGGGGAGGAGGTAATGGGAGGTCACTGGTGACTCCCCTTTATTTCCCCATTACCACCAGGGGGGGAATTTAGAATAAAACCCCCCAGTATTTTTAAATAAAATAAAGTATAAGAAAAAGAATAATGAGAATAAAACTGGGGACAGTGAATATTACTATTCCCTAAAAAAAGTTTATTATTAAGTCCTTTTTAATAATATTTTGGGAACGGGAGAACTTTTTGGGTTTGATAATTGGGGATTGTAAAATAAGCGGGGAGACAAGGGTTATTTTTAAAAACGTAAACAGAATATAACTTAAAAAAAGTTCAGAGGACAGTTCACCGGGGGAAAACTCAGTCACCCTTTTAGCCACGGTCCCAAGATCTAAAAGCAGACACGGGGGGGGCCCCCCATGCTCCCCCAAACTTTTCCAGCAGCCTTTTTAAAGTTTTCCCCCAGGCAGCAGTTTTCCCAGAATCTCGCCCAGATTTTGCACCCGGCAAGGCTCCCCCAGAATCTTTGCTCAGAGCTCTGCACACAGGCCGGCTCCCCGAATCTGTCTCTCTCTAGTTTTTTCCCGGAGCAGGGTTTCCTTCAACCCCCTCCCCCCATGCGGCTCACCCGTGTTAAGCCCCACGGGGGGCAAGCCCAAAAAGACCTGAGTCTTAAGGAGGGGGCGTGTCTAAACAGGTATTTAAGGCAAGGGGGGGTTTTAATTCCCCCCTTTTCCCCCTCCCCCAATGACTACATCACATTGTTTTAAAATTTTTTTTTTGTTTTTTTATTCACTGTCTTTGGGTTTAATATCTTTTTTATGAGGGTGTTACGTAAAAAAAAATTCACCTTAAAAAGTACGGGGCCCCCGCGTCCTTAACCCTTTTCCCCGATGGTCTGTCAAAAAAACTGACGAAAACCGAAGAAATATTTATAAGAAATAATGAAAACCAAATTTAAAAATTTTCCCCGACACCCAAAAATATTAAAAAAAATTTTTTTTTAAAAAAACTATAATTTTTTCATACAGAAAGAATGAGAAATAAATTTTTAATTTTTGGGGAAAATTTTAAAATTTAAATCTTTTTTTTCATCCCCTTTTTTGAAGACTCGTTGGGGAAAATGGAAGAAATCAGGAGAGAGAGGAGGTTTTTTTTGGGAAAGGGGGAAACCCCCCCTCCATAAGGACTTCGGGGATAAAACCCCCCACCCGGGGTTTTTTTCCCCCTTTTTTGTTTTTTTACGGGGTAGGACCGGGGTTTAGAATCACTGCCCCCCTTTGCCAAAAATCTGCCCGAAGTCCTGTTTCTGGCGTCAAAAAATTTTTAAAAAAAGGGAAAAAACATTGTCACTAACATTTGCAGACCGGCTTAACATTTTTTGTTGGGGGAAAATTTTTCCGCAAAATTTTTCAATTTTTTTTATTTTTCACAAAAATGAAAAAAATCTTTGAGGGAAGGCTTATTCTTCCTCTCTTTCTCCTCCTCTGAAGCAATTTTACCCGCGATCTGTTCTGTTCCAGTTGAAAAAGGGGGTTTTCAGCTTTTTAGTGGTTAGCTCTTCCCCCCGGTCCTCCCCCAACCTTTAACATCCCGGACTCCCTCCCAACCCTGGACCCCCCAAAAACAATAAAAATTTCCCAAAAAAAAATGGGGGGGGCAGGGTCAGCCTCAAACCCTTCCAAATTCTTCTCTTGGAAAATCTGGGCCCCAAAAATTTTTCCCCCAACCCCCAGTTCATGTCATGGAAGTCACTTTTCCCCCAACCCTTTTTCTATAAGGTTTTTGCAATTAGGATTTTAAGTGATTCCTCCCCGAACTCTCTTAGGGTCAATTCAGTGTCTGAGGTCTCTTCATAGGATTTTCAGAGCGATAAACCCGTAAAGGCTTCATTTTGAAATCCCACTTGTTACCACAGAATAAAAGAGTTAGCCTATCCTTCACAGGTTTGTTTCTGGCAGTGCCTTTTTTCCCTTTATATTGGGCCCCTTTGGCATTTTTTTCCCAAAAAAAAGGGGGCCCGTTTCTTTTCAAATGAACACTTGTTGGGGAGGAATCCTTCAGCCTCTACTACCCCTTTTAATTTATCACCCCAAATTTTTCGGCTGCATTTTTGTCTGAACCTGCAGCCTGCCGTCCACCCCCTGTGTATGTCCCGCTTCTTGGGAAATTTTTTAACCAGCCTTTGCGGGCCCCTTTAATCACAAAAGCGCACTCTTCCAGGCATTTTTTTGAGATCCGCATGAACTTTCCCCGGGGCCCTTTTTGCAAAAATTTTCCCCCCCCCAAAAAACATTCTCTAACTTTTTTCGTTGATCCACACCAAAAACCCCTTTTCCATTTTTATTGGTTTTTTATCTCTGTTTGTTGATATTTACCTTTGCAAAAATCAGCTTCCTTGTTTTTACTTTTTCCCCAGGATGGAAAATGATTTTTGATTTGGACTTCCCTTTTCACCCGGGGGTCCCGGCCCCCACGTCCCCACTTTTTAAATTTTTTTTACAAGCTCTTTCTTGAATTCTATCTTTTCCCCTTTTCTTTCCAAAGGGTTCAAATTGAATTTTCTTTTTGGCCCCGGGGGGTTTTTTTTCGCAGGCGCACTCTAAAACAAGCAGAGTATTGTTCACTCAAAATTGACGGGGCGACTGAGTCAGGGGGAGTTTTCCTGGGCCCCGGCGGACGGGGATACGGACGATTTTTAGTCGATGCAAAAAACCCCGAGAAAAAATTCTCCAAAAAGTGGTCGAAACCCTTGTACGATATTAAAACAGGACGAAAACCGGGGTTTTTGTATTTGAAAATGTTAATACAACTGATGATATATGGATATTTTCCCAATGAGGAAATACATTTCCATGTAAAAAAATGAAAGAAAGGTGATAATGGCACAGTGAAAAAGGGGCCCTTTTTTCCCTGTTAGATAAAAACCCACAAACCAAAAAAAGTTTTGAGTTACAGAGGCGGGGGGAAAGGGGGGGGAGATGGGTAGTATTGTTCCAGGGGGGTTTAAGAAGGAAATTGGGGGGTGAGTGAGAGATCTTGTTCGGGGTCGGAACACGGTCTTAGGAAATGGGGAGACTACGATGGCGTTCCCCACGTTTCGCCCGTCGATCACGTCTCACCTTCTGGGGGGGGGAAATTTCCCCAAAAAAATATAGTTTCCTGAAGGTTGTTGGAGTTGGGGTATGTCCTTGTCTTTTTTCTTTTTTCTTGTATTGTCGCCAATATAGTAAGTTTTTTAGCCTGAACACAGTACAGTTAAAAAAGTTTATGTTAAAAAATATTTTTTTTTCCCCTAAAAAAACCCCCTAAGGAAGTCGGGGAAAGTTACTCATCCTTCTGGGGTCTTGATAACAAACATTGCAACTGTCATTCATGCAACATGTGTGGAGCCCCCTTTGGGGATAAAAAAACCCCAAGGGGTAACGTATTTTCTTCAATATGCTTGGACTTCTTCCATTTTTCCCCCCCAAATTGCAAGTGCCTGATGGGGCCCGGGGACTATCATTCAACTTTCCCCGTGGTTTTTTTTGTGTATTTTACTCCCCTAGTTGTACCCCCCCCAAATTGGGGTTTGGGGGGGGCCCAAAAGCCCCGGGCCCCCCGCCTCTTCACTGTCCGCTACGGGCCCCCTTTCCCCCCTGTTCCATGAGTTTTCCCCCCCTTTTTAAAATATGTATGGAACCTGCCTGTGTGTGTGTTTTACTCACCTAATTGGGGTTTGGGGGGGGGTCGATTCACAGCCCGGGCCCCCCCCTCCTGGTCGCTATGGTTCATTTTTCCCCTGCTCCAGGGTTTTTACCCCCCCTTTCGTGCTATGGGGGGATCCTGCCTCCACATCCTTCCCAGACTATTCCACTTCCTGACAACTCTGTGACTAAAAAATACTTCCTAACACCCCCTGTGATTCATCTGAGTCTTAACTTCCAACTGTGTCCCTTTTTGGGGAACTCCTGTCTCTGCCCACCTTGTCAATTCCTCTCATTTTTTATATGTCATTGTCATAACCCTCTTCTCTCCTGCCTCCAGTATTGTCGGGTTTTTCCCTTTTAAACCCCTTTCTGGAAACCCCCTTTTTAGCCCCGGGAGACTATTTCCTTGTTGCAAACCTTTCCCTTTTTAAAAATTTTTCCCTTACATGTTGGGTTTGGTGGGGGTTTTCCCAAACTGGTGCTGCATCCCCCAAAAAGGCCTAATGTACATAGTGTACAGGGTCCTGAACGTTCCTTATTGAGATGTTGGAATGGTTTTTTAGGTTTGCCAGGTGCCCGATGCTGCAGCATTTTTTTTGGGGATGTGCCTGGTGTTTACTTAGAAGTTTTTTCCCCGGTGGGTTTTTGGGTTTTTGGCCCCCCCCCTGTACTCTGCCTTGGGGCTTTTTTCCTTTTTCCCCCAAACTTCATGTTTTTGCATTTGGGGGTTAAATTTTCCCCGGAGCCGTTGCTGTACCAGGCCTGAGTTCCCCCGACCCCCTTTTTAATTTGTTTTCTCGCCCCATTGTACTTTTTCATCATCTGAAAAAAGAAACAGCACCGGTCCTAGGACTGACCCCTGTGGCACCCTGCTCGTTACGGTCCCCCTCTGACCCCCCAAAAGTACCATGACTCCGTTGTCCTCCCCCCGACAGGTATTCCCTGATCCCTGCAGTCCCCTTCCCCCGTTAAACCCTGCCTGGGGCCCCCAGTTTTTCCCCCCCTCTTGTGTAACTGCATTTTTCTTACAGAAAAGAAAACTTTTCCCCCCCCTTTTCCCCATCTGCCACCCCAAAACTCAGTAAATTTGAAATTTTTTTCCCGTCCCCAAACCAACCATGCTGGTTGTCGTTGATAAGCTCTTTTTTTCTAGGTGTTCCACCACTTTCTGATAATATTCTCCTGACTTTACATATTTTACAAGTCAGTGACACTGGTCCCTAGTTTAATGGCCCCGGTTTGTCTTTCTTCCATACCCGGTAGTCGCCCTGTTTTGATAATGTATTGAAAAATTTTGTTAATGGTAAAAAATCGCCTCTGCCCTCAGAACCCATGGTGAGATGTAATCCGGCCCCATCGCCTTTGAGGGATCTTTTTTCGGTTAGCAAATTTCATTTCTTCCCCCATTGTATCTATTTGGGGCCAAACGTGGTGTAAGTGGGGGCCCCCCTCCCTTTTTTGGGGGCCTTCTGTTTCTGTGCCCTTTTTTTAATCTCATGTTGAGCTCCTCACATACCTTTTTGGGCGTTTCCTTTTGGGTTCCCCCTCCTTCCTTCCCCCAGCTCGATTACCTGGGGGTTGATTGTTGTTTTCCCCGTAAAAATTTTGGGTCAGATTTGGGGGTTTTCTTTCTATGTCATTATCTTTGTTTTTGGGCCTCCGTTCTTACTCTGCATATTGCCGGGTCTCCAACTGCCCCTCCTTATTTTTTGGGGCCTTAACCTTCTTTTCTTCTTCCATTCTCTATCACACTTGGTTTTGGCTTCTCTACACCTTTGGGTGAGCCAAACTCATCCCTTTTTCCCATTTTTTTTTACTTTTTGGGGAAAAAAACCCTCCTCAGCTTTTGCAGTTCTCTGTCCCACTGGGAAACCCAGTAGGGGAAAATTTTTTTGCCTGTGGGAGTTCCCCCTCTTGTAGTTTCCCCTTTATTCATCCTGCCCCCTTCCCTTCTTCCCCCCTCCACTTGTAATTCTGCTATGATTAAACTGAACCCGTATGGGGCCCCGGGTTTTTTTTTTTATGTCCCCAGTATCTGCACTACTCAAGGTGAATCTAGGTACAGTCTTGCTGGTTCATCCTCTTTCTCTCTCTCGGGGAGTGCCCCTTTTCGTGGTGGTACAAAAATTTTTTTTAGAAACCCCCCCTCATCTTAGCCCTCCACGTTTCTAGGCCCCCATGTGGCTCCAGGTTCACCCTTTTTATTTCTTTGTGATTGAAGTCACCCAAAATCCAGTTTTTCCCCGATCCCTGAGCTCTTCTGGCCACTTCAGCCACTGTGTCAACCACCAAATTTTCTCTCATCATAATCTTACCATAGCCTCCTGCTGTTCTGTGATGGTTATACATCACTGCAATTACCTTTTGGGCCCAGACAAGTGTTTCATTATGTAGTCTCTTCCCTTCCCCCCTCTAGAGCTCATAAAAAAACCCCTTGGGTTTTTTGATGAACAGTACCACTCCTCCCCCCCCTTTTGTTCCCTGTCTTTCCTCAGGATATGATACCCCTTTGGAAAGGTGGCATCGGGTTATCATTGATGTGACTTGGTTTTTTAGGCTATGATGTCCGGTGATTTTTTTTTACTATTTCTTACTCCTCCCCTTATTTTATTCCACGCTTGGGTGTCCCAAAACCCTCAGTTTCCTATCCAACACTGTTTTTTTGGGGGTTGGGGGATGGGGGATCTGGCAGTGTGCTGGGGGGTTTTGCATAGGGGGGGGGGGGTGAAAATGTGGTTGGATTGTGTTGGGATAGTGTGTTTGGCTGTAGGGTTCTGGGGTGGGGTTTTTGTATTTTTTTCTTGTTGCTCTTCAATGCCCCCCTTTTCTGCTGACTTTGTCCTTGTTTTTTTTTCCCCGTCCCTTTTATATCTGTGTTCTCTTTCCCCCCGCTGCTGTCGTTCTTTTTCCTGATCTGTCATGGTCTAGGGGAAAAACCCCTTTTTTTGATGATTCCTTCAGCTATGGTTTCTCTTGCAGGATCCTGTTCCCACTGTTTTTCCCTTTAAAATCAGTTTGACCACCCTTTTTTTCCCCCCTTTTTGTACCCCCCATTCTTTTTTTTCTGTCTCAGTCATGTCCTTTTGCCTATTTCTTTTTATGATGTTTTTAATCATCTGTTTTTCTTTTTTCCATCTTTCATTTGTGTCCTCCCATCGTTCTCCTGAAGCTTGTTGCGCCCCGAAAATAGGGCCCCGTAATCTTTAGATACTGCCCAAGGGAAAAATTATCACTTAATATTTTTTTTAGAAGATCTTTGTTAATGCCAAAAAAGAAGAGGTTCAGTTTATATTTTATCTTCCCGCAGTTACCAGGTACTATAATTATTTTTATGTTATTATAATTATTATTTCTGTTTTTTTTTATTATTATTAGAATTTAAAAAAGGTAGGAAAATTTTTTTTTTTTGATTTTTGAGAGCAAAAACCCTCAGGTCGTTACTGTTTTAAAAAGGGGTTTTTTTTTCTCATAGGGGGGGGTCACGTGATCCAAACTCATGTCAGGTTAAAAAAAATGGGGGAACGTCTTCCCACTTCCCGCCCCCCGAAGAAAATATATTTGTCCCCCGCTGTTGGTTTTTAAAAATTTAAAATTTTTTTAGAATCGAGTTTGAGGGGTTTCAGTTTACTCAGGGGGTTTTTTGGGGGAAAAGTTATTCATAGTCTCAATCATTTGTGCTGTCTTTAAGGGGAAAAAGTCTTTCAGACATTTGTTTGATCTATTTTCTTTATAGGAGATAGATTTTGTCATTAACATACCCACATTCAACAAGCTTGAATTATTTTTTGATCCCAAATTTGGGGCCCCCCCAAGGAAAAGGGGTTTTTTTGAAATTTTTTTCCTTTTCATTGTTTTTTACTGAGAAGAGATTTCTTATGCCTTCTCTTGAATTGAGTTTGACACTTAAATTATTATTTGAAAAAAAATTTGATCCGTCATTATTTGTAAAAATGATATTTCCACTGAAATTCAGTGTTTTTTAAATTTTTGTATTAATTACAGGGACTTTTAAAAAGGGTTTCAATAAAGTAAAACAATTTCCTATAATATTTTCATGGGGGACTTTTTATACAATAATTTTTTTGAAAGAAGAAAAGATTGTTGTGATTAAACACTATATCATTTTAAA
>WNWK01055487.1:0-11265 GCA_009830355.1 Cherax destructor
AAAGCAGTTAAGTTCAGTGACAAGTGTAGCATTAAGAGTAGCAATTAGCGTTAAGGATAAAAAAAAGGAAAAAGCGAAATAAACCCCGGGGCGGCTTGCCGCTCTTCCTATCTTCTGCAAGGTAGAAAGGGGTTTTTTGTACCCAGTTCATTTGTACATTATGGTTTTCTTATGAAAGAAGTGATCTAATGCAGTTGGCATTCAAACTCCGTTTTCTCTTATACTAACACGTCTGAAGGATTAAAGAATGGGAAGACATTTTCATAGCTGGAGCAAGAATGCCCGCCACCACATACGTAATGACACATATTTTATTCATTCTAGAGTGTATATCAGGTTTTTATGTTATTTATATTGTTTATTATGTCATATTAGATGAATTGTGATAGATAAATAAGCCGTAGAGTTGATAATAGGGTAATATTGAAGTACACTACAGTGGACCCCCGAGTTTCGTAGGCCCCGGAAATCGTACATTTATGTAAGTATAATATTGTAAGTGCTTGTGGAAAAGTATTTTTGAGGGTCTGAAATAGACTAACCTACGTGACATTTTTTCTTAAGGGGGTAAATCGTTGGTAATGGCACTTGAGCAGACTTCGGGGGTGAAGTTTTTAGAAACTAGGGGTCCCTGTATTTTTGTCATGCCTCCTGACATTATTTCTTATGGGAAATATTGCTTCGACTTTAAGAACGTTCCACTTTAGAACTAGCTCCTGGAACAGATTAAGTTCGAAACTCGAGGTACCACTGTACTTATAAAACAATGTTAATGCGATGTTTTAATTGGTGGTAATCCTGTAAATATCTTTCTTTATTCTACAATAAAATAAAGTTGCTAAGTTTTTGACATGTTGCAAAATATATACTCCTACACAAATCCCAAAACATTTGGAATATTTCCAATTTTCCACAACTAAAATGTAGAACAATCATTGATTTTTTTTTTAATTAACATATCGGCTGATTCCCACCAAGGTAGGGTGGCCCGAAAAAGAAAAACTTTCATCGTCATTCACTCCATCACTGTCTTGCCAGAGGGGTGCTTTACACTACAGTTATAAAACTGCAACATTAACACCCCTCCTTCAGAGTGCAGGCACTGTACAGTGGACCCTCGGTTAACGAACACCCCGGAAATCATACAATTATGTAAGTATAATATTGTAAGTGCATGTGGAAGTGTATTTTTGGGGGTCTGAAATAGACTAACCTACGTGACATTATTTCTTAAGGAAGTAAATTCGTTCGGTAATGGCACTTGAGCAGGCTTCTGGGATGAAGTTTTTTCGTTAACCGAGGGTCCACTGTACTTCCCATCTCCAGGAATCAAGTCCGGTCTGCCAGTTTCCCTGAATCCCTTCATAAATGTTACTTTGCTCACACTCCAACAGCACATCAAGTATTAAAAACCATTTGTCTTCATTCATTTTTTATTTATTAACACATCGGTCGATTCCCGCCAAGGCAGGGTGGCCCGAAAAAGAAAAACTTTCATCATCATTCACTCTATCACTGTATTGCTAGAGGGGTGCTTTACACTACAGTTACAAAACTGCAACATTAACACCCATCCTTCAGAGTGCAGACACTGTACTTCCCATCACCAGGACTCAAGTCCGGCCTGCCGGTTTCCCTGAATCCCTTCATAAATGTTACTTTGCTCACACTCCAACAACACGTCAAGTATTCAAAACCATTTGTCTCCATTCACTCCTATCAAATACGCTCACCCATGCTTGCTGGAAGTCCAAGCCCCTCGCACACAAAACCTCCTTTACCCCTCCCTCCAACCTTTCCTAGGCCGACCCCTACCCCGCCTTCCCTCCACTACAGATTTATACACTCTCGAAGTCATTCTGTCTCGTTCCATTTTCTCTACATGTCCGAGCCACCTCAACAACCCCTCCTCAGCTCTCTGGATAATAGTTTTGGTAATCCCCACCTCCTCCTAATTTCCAAACTCCGAATTCTCTGCATTATATTCACACCACACAGTGACCTCCCGACATGACATCTCCACTGTCTCCCAGCCTTCTCCTCGTTGCAACATTCATCACCCATGCTTCACACCCATATACAGTGGACCCTCGGTTAAGAATACCCCGGAAATCGTGCAATTATGTAAGTATAATTTTGTAAGTTCTTGTGGAAGTGTAGTTTTGGGGTCTGAAATAGACTAACCTACATGACATTATTTCTTAAGGACGTAAATTCGTTCGGTAATGGCATTGAGCAGGCTTCTGCAATGAATTTTTATCGTTAACCGAGGGTCCACTGTAAGTGTGTTGGTATAACTATACTCTCATACATTCCCCTCTTTACTTCCATGGACAAAGTTCTTTGTCTCCACAGACTCGAAGTGCTCCACTCACCCTTTTCCCCTCATCAATTCTATGATTCACCTCATCCTTCATAGACCCATCTGCTGACATGTCCACTCCCAAATATCTGAATACATTCACCTCCTCTATACTCTCTCCCTCCAATCTGATATCAATTTTCGTCACCTAATCTTTTGTTATCCTCATCACCTTACTCTTTCCTATATTCACTTTCAATTTTCTTCTTTTACACACCCTACCAAATTCATCCACCAACCTCTGCAACTTCTCTTCAGAATCTCCCAAAAGCACAGTGTCATCAGCAAAAAGCAACTGTGACAACTCCCACTTTGTACAGTAGTCCCTCGGTTTTCGTGCATCTCTAAACTCGAACATTTATGTAAGTGTATTTTCGTAAGTGCTGTTGCAAGTGTATTTTTGGGGGTCTGAAATAGACTTTAAACCCCGTGACATTATTTCTTAAGGAAGTAAATTGTTCGGTAATGGCACTGGAGCAGCATTCTGGAACGAATTTTCGGCGAAAACCGAGGGACCACTGTATTTGACCTCTTGCGAAGACCCTCGCATTCACTTCTCTTACAACCCCATCTATAAATATATTGAACAACCACGGTGACATCACACATCCCTGTCTAAGGCCCACTTTTACTGGGAAATAGTTCCCTCCCTCCTACACCTCTAACCTGAGCCTCACTATCCTCATAAAAACTCTTCACTGCTTTCAGTAACCTACCTCCTATTCCATACACCTTCAACATCTGCCACATTGCCCCCCATCCACCCTATCATCGCCTTTTCCAAATCCATAAATGCCACAAAAACCTCTTTACCCTTATCCAAATACTGTTCACCTATATGTTTCACTGTAAACACTTGGTCTACACACCCCCTACCTTTCCTAAAGCCCCCTTGTTCATCTGCTATCCTGCTCTCTGTCTTACTCTTAATTCTTTCAATAATAACTCTACCATACACTTTACCAGGTACACTCAACAGACTTATTCCCCTATAATTTTTGCACTCTCTTTTGTCCCCTTTGCCTTTATAGAAAGGAACAATACACGCTCTCTGCCAATCCATAGGTATCTTACCCTCTTCCATACATTTATTAAATAATAGCACCAACCACTCCAAAACTATATCCCCACCTGCTTTTAACATTTCATTCTACCCACTGCCTCACGAACTTCCCCCACACTCACAACTGGCTCTTCCACACTCCTACAAGATGTTATTCCTCCTTGCCCTATACACGAAATCACAGCTTCCCTGTCTTCATCAACATTTAACAACTCCTCAAAATATTCCCTCCATCTTCCCGATACCTCTAACTCTCCATTTAATAACTCTCCTCCCCTATTTTTAACTGTCAAATCCATTTGTTCCCTAGGCTTCCTCAACTTATTAATCTCCAAAACTTTTTCTTATTTTCAACAAAATTTGTTGATAACATCTCACCCACTCTCTCATTTGCTCTCTTTTTACATTACTTCACCACTCTCTTTACCCTTTCAGGGTTATTGACGTATTAGTATGGCTTAAGCCCTGTGGTTATTGACGTACTAGTACACCTAAATTCTAGCGCCCTCAAATCAAGCAGAAACAGGCTGTTAGGCCTAGATGTGATAGAATGGGTCTGTGCGGTCAATGTGCGCAGTATAAAAAAATTCCTGCACGACACAGTGCATAATGAGGAAAACAAATCTGACCGTATTTTTGGTTTAAAACAGCGACTTTGCAGTCTATTTTCGTATGGTATTTATTGATGTATTCTCGTTTTCTTGGTCTCATTTGATAGAATGGAAGATATATTACAGAAATAGAGATGATTTTGATTAGTTTGACAATGACAAGTACCTTGAAATTGAGCTCAAAGTAGCGAAAATGTTCTATTTTTGACGATGTTCAAGAGTAAACAAATCACACCATGCGTCCAATACACATCAACTGGCGAGTCTAATATTCATGCACAAGTGCTTTGATATTGTTTATACCATTTTTACAATGATGCAGTTGTATACATAACAGTAAATCTTCTATTTTTTTTGTGAGAATAAAAAATCAAAATGATAAGCAAAAGTAATGTAAGAGGGGCCTGGAAACGTGACTAATGAACAGAGAAGATGTTATTTTAGTGCCAGGAATGTCTGCCTTGTTTATTCTGGACCCTATTTTGAAATTGGCATCGTTTGAAATTTGTGTGAAATTGGCCAAATTGCCATGTTCTGACCACTATTTTGGGTAGTTGTATTTGGTAAATAGGCGGTTTCTTGTACTCAATCGATAGAAGAAATGGAGTTCTAGCAAAATAGCTATAATTTTAGTAGACTGAAACATTGGAATTTGCCGAAAATAGGGCTCAAAGTGGGCGAAATCGCCGATGCTTAAATATAATCCATACTGATAACTTCACGAAAGCATAATTCCGTTAGTTTTCCATCAAATTTCATAATTTTTGTGGCGTTATGATCGGAAAAAGATTCTCTATCATTTCATAAGAATTTTTTTTTTTTTAAATTCTTGGACCCTGAGAACGAGTTTCGAAGACCCCCCTTGGACCCTGAAAGGGTTAACGTCTCTTTTTCTCTCCATATACTCTTCCCTCCTTGCATCACTTCTACTTTGTAAAAACCTCTCATATGCTAACTTTTTCTTCCATACTACTCTCTTTACATCATCATTCCACCAATCACTCTTCTTCCCTCCCACACCCACTCGCCTGTAACCACAAACTTCTGCTGAACACTCTAACACTACATTTTTAAATCTACCCCATACATCTTCGACCCCATTGCCTACACTCTCACTAGCCCATCTAGCCTCCAATAGTTAATAATAATAATAATAATAATAATTTTATTTGGACATGATACAAAGAATTACATTTGGTTATTGAGATTACATGAGGTGTACATGCCAAAAGCCCCTAGTATGCAGGGCATTTTGGGCAGACTTAAAATTAACTTAAAACTAGATTGTAAGAATTATTGTAGATAGTATACAATGAGTAAAGGTGAGTATTTAAGCTATGAAATTTGAACATAGTTTTGTACTTTTGTCTTCATTATAAAATTAATTGAATCAGATTAAACAAATTAAAGCAATAGTAATAATAAAATAATAAAAAGTTATGGTTGATAATTTATAAAATAAGTAAAGTTGCTTATCTAAGTTTTAAAGTTTGAATATAAGTTGAACATATCAATTAATTGTAGCAATTTATTGCAGCATTGCAACTAATTGAGTGAGATAACAATTTAAAACAATTTAAAACAATTAATTGCATTGCAGTTAGTTTACGTGGTCATTATAATATAAGTGTTGGGAATAATTAGCTAAGTAAGTATTATTCATAACAGGTTTTACATTCATTCATTCAATCGTTCATTCATACATTACATTGACTTTAAAGTCAGGTTTTACGTTAAGTGATTATTCTACTTTGCTGGGAATGGTTGATATGGAGCAATTATCTTTGGGTGAGAAGGTGGTTTTTTAGCATCGTTTTGAATTGGGGTACAGGTAGGGTTTCTTTGGCAATGACAGGTAATGAATTCCAAATTTTCGTGCCTTTTATGTGCATTGAGTTTTTACATAGTGTTAGGTGGACACGGGGAACATCGAGGAGTGATCTGTGTCTAGTGTTATGGTCATGTGTCCTGTTAAAATTAGTAAGGAGAAGTTTGAGTGGTGGGTTAATATCTGCATAGAGTGTTCTATGTATGTAATAGGCACAGTAAAAAGTATGGATGTCTTGTATGGTGAGTAAGTTTAGGTTTTTGAATATTGGTGGAGTATGTGTCCTGGAGTGAGAATTTGTTATCATTCTAACTGCTGCCTTTTGTTGTGTTATTAGTGGTCTGAGATGAGTTATTAATGTAGAGCCCCATGTGCAGATTCCATAGGTGAGGTAGGGGTAAATGAGTGAGTGATATAGGGTAAGGAGAGCTGGTTGTGGAACATAGTACCGTATCTTGGATAGTATTCCCACGGTCTTTGAGACTTTCTTGGAGATTTGTTGTATGTGTGTCTGAAATTTGAGGCCACTGTCAAGATGTATTCCTAAGAATTTTCCCTCTGTGAGTTTTGCGATAGGGGACCCGTTTATCATTATGTTAAGTGGTCCGTTTGCAGCTCTGTTCCCAAACTGGATAAAATAGGTTTTATCAATATTGAGAGTAAGTTTGTTGGTCATTATCCAGGTAGATATTTTCTGCAATTCAGTATTTGCAGTGTTGGCTAGTGTGTCTGGGCTTGGGTGAGAGATAACGTATGTAGTGTCATCTGCAAAAAGTATGGGTTTGAGTAGTTGAGATGCATTTGGTAGGTCGTTAATGTAAATGAGAAAGAGTAGTGGGCCAAGAACACTTCCCTGTGGGACCCCTACGGTAATAGTTTGCGCGGTGGAGCTAGCTCCATTAGTGTACACATATTGGTTTCTGTTGCTAGGTATGATTTTAGGTAGTTTAAGGAGTGTCCTCTTATACCATAGTGCGATAATTTTAAGTGTAACAGATCATGGTCAACTGTATCAAAAGCTTTACGTAAATCAATGAAGATTCCCACTGGGATTTCTTTTTCTCAAGGGCGGTGTAAATTATTTCTAACATGTGTATAATGGCATCATTTGTATTTTTATTAGGCCTGAATCCAAATTGACAGTGGTTGAGTACGTTGTTGGAGGTGAGGTAGGAATATATTTGTCTATGAATTAATTTTTCAAAGATTTTGGAGAAAGGGTAAGTTAGATATCGGCCTGTAGTTATTCAGGTCTTCTTGATCTCCTCCCTTATGTATTGGGGTGACCCTCGCTATTTTGAGTATTGATGGGAAGGTAGAGGATTCAATGGATTTGTTAAAAGTGTTGCAATAATTGGTGAGAGAACTTGAGAGGCTTTTTGTATATATAAGGTGGTAAGTTATTTAGGTCACCTGCTTTGTTTTTTAATGTGTTGATTATAAGTGAAACTTCTATTGGGTTGGTTGGGGCTAGGAATAGTGTGTTCGGATAGGTACCAGTGAGATAGTCGTTAGGTGGAGTATTAGAACTTGGGATTTTGCTTGCCAGCTTTTTACCTATGGTGGAGAAGAAATCATTGAGTTTGTTTGCTGTTTCAATAGGTGGGAGTAGGGGTTCATCTGGTTTTGTTAGTTTGATTGTTCTGTTTGTGGATATCTTTTTGTTCCTAGAATTTCAGATAGGGTTTTCCAGGTCTTTTTTATATCACCTTTTAAGTTATGTAATCTGTTCTCATAGTACAGTTTTTGACCTTCTTATCAGACTCGTTAGGTTTGATGAGTAGCGTTTTGTTTGTTCTCTTGATATTTGTCCCATTCTGTACTGTTTTTCATATAGGGGCTTTATATTAATGGACTTGAGTATGCTGGGGTTAGCCAGGGACTATTTAATCTTTTAGTTGTGATTTGTTTAGTTTTTTAGGGCAGTGCTTATTATAGAGGTATTGGGTCTTTTTAAGAAAATTATTAATACATAAGTCAGTATCTGGGAAGTTGTCTATTTCTGTTTGCCAGTCAATGTTTGTCATAGCTGTTATAAAGCTATTTATTGCTGTCTCATTATGTAGTCTGAAGGTAACTTTAGTAGTCTCTAGTGGTAATTTTCGAGATTTGTTATGAGAAAGGTCGGGTAGTGGTCAGTGGTATTGTCTGTGATTATGCCTGATTTTAATGGGGATATGGTGTTAGTCCAGATATGGTCTAATAGAGAGGCACAGGTGTCAGAGATTCTCGTAGGTTTTGTTATTGTCGGGAGCAGCAAGCAGTTGCTCATAGTGTTTGTGAATTCAGTTACTAGTGGGTCCTGATCTTGTAGGAGGTTTATATTGAAGTCGCCTGTGAGGATTAAGTGGTCTTTGTTCATGTGTGCATCAGTAATCATACTTCCTAATTTTCACTAAAATGCTGAATGTTTGACTGTGGTAATCTATAGATGTTTATAACTGTGAGAGGTTTTTGTAGATATTTGGATTTAAATTTAGCTATATATATTCTCCATGTTCATCTCTTGTGCAAGTATTGTTAATACATTCAAGCTGGTCTGAGAAGAACATAGCTGTGCCACCTCCTTGTTGGTCTGGCCGACAATTGTGTATGGCTGTGTAACCAGGAATGGCATATATCTATAGTATGAGGCTTTAACCATGTTTCAGTGAGAGCAATGATGGACATACTGGCCTGAAGTGAGTTTAATAATGCAGTGAGGTCATCAAAATGTTTGCTTAAAGATCTGACATTGTAATTAAAGATAGTTATGTTATTGTTGGATTTGAGTAGTGTTTTAGCCTGTTCTGCTGTGTAGTAATGACAATTGTTGTTAGGTTCATGTAAGTCATTTAATAGAAGGTTGATTTCAGGATCAATGTTTGGAATCATAAGATTTAGTGTGATTCTATAATTAAACTTAAAATTAGAACAACACAAGTAGACCTAAGAATATGACAATGCAATAGGATTTCTTGGCACGTGAGTTAGGACGTTGAATATGTTTACAAAAATGAAAAGAATGAGCTAAGGTAGTCAATTTACAGCTAATAAGAATCTAAAACTATAGCACCTGAGTTAGCACCTGAGTAAGTTAATTAATTAAACAAAAGTTTATATACGAGTGAGATTCTAAAAAGATTAAGAACAATGAATAATGCTAGACTTAAAGATATGATATCTGTTCAATTGATTTTTCTAGCTAATTGGATTAACAGACTTTTGAATAGAAGTCACAGAGGTTTAGGATATATCTTTACAGTGTAATTGATTTATTATTTAACTAGTTAATAGAACTGGTTGGAAAGTTACTATGATTAGTATTAATTTATAATGGAACAAATATTAAGATTCAGTATTGCACTAGTTGTGATTATAGAATTTATTAAGGGCAATATAATGAAAATTAAAGTTAATTATTCAAAGAGAGATAAGTGCTAAAGTGTATAAAAGCGTACAAAAGTAAAATTTATTAGTATTAAAAATATTAAAAGATAAGTACAATTTTTAGCAAATAAGGTGATTAATAGAACTTATAAATTCTAAGCAAGTAAGCTGATAAAAATATAGGTATGTGGGTTGAAAAATGGGCACAAGTAAAAATTGTATGTATTTAAAAATAAAAGTAAAACTATTTGTCAAAAATATTCATCAGAGGATAGACAAATACTTAAATGAGGTAGATGGGCAAAACATACACTACACTATACGTAGGGGTTTGGTATTGGACATTGTGTTTATACAGTCTCTGTTATATTTGCATCCCTAAGGAATCTTGATAGTTCAGTCTCAGTTGTGATAGTATACAACTGACCTACACTTGTTTTTTTCACTAGAATTTTTCCATCCCGAGTGAAACATTGGTGGATTTTATCATTATTCTCTCGCTTAAGTCTTCTGATTCTATACCAGAGGTTCTGACGTTTTTTGGTCAGACACTCATTAATATATACTTGTTTCCTGGCTTTAATAGATGATCTAATTAGATCTGTTTTCCTGTCATGTGTTGTTTATATCTTACCCTAACTGCCTCCTCTTTTAGTTTATAAACCTTTATTATTCTTGCAAAAATCATTTCATATAAGTCAATAATAAATGATGGATTTCATGAAGTAAGTCAATAACTTACTTCCGAGATATTCACCTGGAACGCCTGCCGGCCTCCTGACTCAGGAAAAAAAAAATTCCGAGAAAATCGCTTTTCTTTCAGTGTTTTCCTTATGAAACTAGTGATCTAGTGCATTTAGCCTCACAAAAACTCTATTTCTCTTACCCAGGACCAGAGAACATGTTATAGGAAGGAGCAGTAATTATTTTATATGCTGAAACTGGTCGTGAACACTCGCAATATTATGGCCTATGTTATTCATTTTAGAGTATATATCATGTTTCTATGTTATTTATATTGTTTATAATGTCATATTAGATTAGTTGTGATAGATAAATAAGCCGTAGAGTTGATATTAACGTAATAATGATGTATTTTCTCCTGCCGCTCAAGAGCCAGGAATTCCACTGACATAAGCAAATGTTCCCAGACGCTTCCTGATTGGTTCCCAGACTATGTATTAGCACTGCCCACTCTCTTATGATGCCAAATCATCAATTATTATATTAGAACAATAAAAAAAATAGCAAAAAAAAAAAAATGGAAAATAATCCTAAAATTTTACGAGATGTCACCATACATGATATAAATGACTATAATTCCATGTAGAAACATCGTAGAACATTTGTACCATTGTGTTGCCAGTGAGTTAAGCTATTTTTCTATATGATTAACTCAATTTCCATAATTTTTCAATTTTTTTTTTTGCTCGCGTGCCACATGCGTCATGCCTCCCCTTAAAGACTACTTAAGTCTAGACAGGTGAAGAGTGATAGATAACAAATATTGAATATTTTACACTATTATTAATATGATGTAGTACAATTAATGATACAGACATACATTTTTTAAGTTTGTAATAATGGCTTAATAGTTAACCCGTTAACTGTCCAAACGTATATAGTATATGTTTACACGTAGCGCTCCATTTGAAAGCATGTAAAAAAAAAACGTATATATACGTTCGGAGCGCTATCTGTAAAAACGTATATATACGTTTGGACAGTTAATGGGTTAAGGGATAATAAAATATTTGGGAGAGTTGCTTTAAATTTGGTTAGAGTTTAGCATAGTGTGTGTATGGTTGTTATTGAGAGATGAGATGATTTTTTAGTATGGTCCTAAACTGATTAGTGGGCATTGGACCTCTTGCTGTTTCGGGCAAAGAGTTCAAGATCTTCAGGCCCTTTATGTACATTGCATTTTTCCATAGTGTGAGATGGACACGAGGGATGTCAAAAAGTGTTTTGTGCCTCGTGTTATGCCTGTGTGTTCTGTTCTGTTGAAGCTATCCAGGAGAAGTTTGAGTGG
>WNWK01055488.1:0-11265 GCA_009830355.1 Cherax destructor
CCCCCCGTCCCCAAGAGGACCCTCAACACCGCAAGTAGTGCAGATGCTGCATGGAACCCGTGCCATACCCTACCCTTCACGCCAGTAAACCAGCAATCCGGGATAGCAACCTCACATCCACCGAGCCATCTCGGCGGACAAAAGAGAGGCGGCCGGATATCCTCCAAAGCATACCGCCTTCGGCCACCACCTCGGAATCCGAAAGGTGGCCTCCAGAGATACACCCGTCACCCGAAAGATACCCAAGCCACCCCCGGTGACCGGAGGGATCGGGACATCCCCGGCGATCCAGATTCCACGGCAAACTACACCACCGCCAAGGACCTCAACGGAATGGGATGGACTACGATACCTTCCCCTACCTAGGAACTAGAATGCCTGAGGAGAGAAGCTCCCAGGGCAAAACTGGGAAGGAAATAAGGGAGGGATGAGGAGGAGGAAAGGGAAAAGGGAGGATGGGGAAGATGGGAAAAGGGAGGGGGATTGGGGGATATTAGGTTCGGTCTGAGGAAGAAGACCAAGAGGTCAATTCCTCAGACCGATAGCCTCTTTACCACGACAAGGAGCCCCCCTTAAAGAGGGGCTGATTTCATAGGACTGAAAAATTACCTGGGTAGGCTGAACTGGAATGACCTGACAGTGGGTCAGGTAGGTGGTGATTGCCAATATGACGTTTTCCAGAGAATAGTTCTAGCTGCTCAGACAACTTATGTTCCTAATAGGGAAATCAGATCAAACAAAAATGATCCTAAATGGATGAGCAATAGATTAAAACATCTCATTGGTCAAAAGAGAGGCATATATAGGTGTATCAAAAGAGGGGATGAACAGATAAGAAATAAATATATTCAGTTAAAGAGAAATAAAAAAGGGAATAAGAAAAGCAAAAAGAGACTATGAGGTTAAAGTTGCAAGAGAATCGAAGACCAACCCAAAAGGAATTTTTCAGGTATACAGAAGTAAGATTAGGGACAAGATAGGCCCACTCAAAAGTTACTCAGATCAGCTCACCGCCAGTGATAAGGAAATGTGTAGAATGTTTAAAACTTACTTCCTCTCAGTTTTTACACAGGAAGATACTAGCGATATTCCAGAAATAATAAATTATGTAGAACAGGACCATAGTAAACTATGCATGATTATTGTCACAAGTGACATGGTCCTTAGACAAATAGATAAATTAAAACCTAACAAATCCCCAGGCCCTGATGAACTGTATGCAAGGGTTCTAAAGGAATGTAAAGAGGAACTTAGCAAACCGTTGGCTAATCTTTTCAACATATCACTGCAAACTGGCATGGTACCAGACAAGTGGAAAATGGCAAATGTAATACCTATTTTCAAAGCAGGTGACAGGTCCTTAGCTTCAAACTATAGACCAATAAGCCTAACCTCCATAGTGGGAAAATTTATGGAAACAAAAATTGCCGAGGCAATTCGCAGCCATCTTGAAAAGCATAAATTAATCAACGAATCTCAGCACGGTTTTACAAAAGGACGTTCATGCCTTACAAATTTAATAACTTTTTTTCACTAAGGTATTTGAGGAGGTAGATCATGGTAATGAATGTGATATTGTATATATGGACTTCAGTAAGGCTTTTGATAGAGTCCCACATCAGAGACTATTAAGGAAAATTAAGGCACACGGAATAGGAGGAGAAACTTTTTCCTGGATAGAGGCATGGTTGACAAATAAGCAGCAGAGTTTGAATAAATGGGGAGAAATCAGAGTGGGGAAACGTCACAAGCGGTGTTCCACAGGGGTCAGTATTGGGCCCCTTGTTGTTCACAATCTACATAAACGACATTGTGAAGGTTGTCGCCAATCTTCGCAGGAAAAGTATAATAGAAAAAGACTAATAACAAGAAAAATAAACACTATTTTAATAGAATGCAATTGAAATAATAAATACGAAAATATGATTAGAATAAACCTATTAAAAAAAATGAAAAATGAAAACAAAAAAAGATGTATATGATTCAAAGCTAAATATTTACAGCTGTGGACGTATCACTGAAGCAATGAATCTTGAGAGAACTCCGTGTCGTCGTCGTCGTCGTCGTCGTCGTCGCCGCCTCTAGTTTTACCACAAATCCAACAGTCTTCCAAAACTGTTACAATGTCACATATGATGTAAGGGACTCAGTTGAAAGTTGGCCCCTAGTGACGTCCAGTTGCCTGATGTTTATATTGTCCTGGGGTACTACTGGTGGTAATGCAGAAATCGTGTTCGTTGCTCTGTTTCTCAATAGTTGAGTACGCCGGCCACCCACTCAGCCTTGAATCCGATGATCCGAGCGGACACAGAGGACTGTGAAGGAAACCACAATAATTACTCACCACTCTAGCATTAATTTACATAGTAGGCATAAGGCCTTTAAAAGAAATGGCGAACTGTAATAATTTACTCTACCAAACCAAGGCAGGACATAGCAGAAGTGAAAGTTTTTAAACATGAGTGAAGCTCCAAAAATAATTAGAGTGAAGCTCTTACACATATAATAATGAAGATACGAGAAGTACTTACAGTGGGATCGAGCGAGGCCAGTCAAGTGATCTCAACCGGCAGCCGAAGCCCAGCATTACACCTTTCACCGGGTGAAAAAGGGGGGGTATAGCAGCAGCGAGACACTCACCCCACCTTAACCAGCAAACTACCACTCAACCATCACTCTACATACCTTCACACTTTCATCACTCATATCTATGGACTTTTCCCTCACAGACATAGATGAGGGAATAAATAGCGACATAAGCAAGTTTGCCGATGACACCAAAATAGGCCGTCCAATTCATTCAAATGAGGACATTAGAGCACTCCAGGAAGATTTGAATAGACTGATGCAGTGGTCGGAGAAGTGGCAGATGCAGTTTAATATAGATAAATGCAAAGTTCTAAATATTGGACAGGACAATAACCATGCCACATATAAACTAAATAATGTAGATCTTATTACTACTGATTGCGAAAAGGATTTAGGAGTTCTGGTTAGCAGTAATCTAAAACCAAGACAGCAGTGCATAAGTGTTCGCAACAAAGTGAACATAATCCTTGGTTTCATATCAAGAAGCATAAATGCCTTGAAGCGTTCACGTAGAACTTATTGATTGGTTGGTATATATTTCGTCTGTTATAGCGAAAAGGAAGGAACCATGGAGTGTGATGTAATATTATATTTGGTACTAAGCATTTGGTGTGGGGAAGTTGGCTTGTAGTTGTTTTGGTTTTGGGAAATTCTTATGTAAAAGGTAATATCTATGTCATGATGTTTGTATACGCAGATTTCAATAAAATATATAAAAAAAAAAAAAAAAGAAGCATAAATAATAGGAGTCCTCATGTTGTTCTTCAACTCTATATATCCTTGGTTAGGCCTCATCTAGATTATGCTGCACAGTTTTGGTCACCGTATTACAGAATGGATATAAATGCTCTGGAAAACGTACAAAGGAGGATGACTAAGTTGATCCCATGTATCAGAAATCTTCCCTATGAGGATAGACTGAGGACCATGAATCTACACTCTCTAGAAAGGCGTAGAATTTTTTTTTTTTTATATTTTATTGAAAAAACAATTACAAAACACATGACAATACGTAGACAGAAGACAGAGTGATAACTTTAAATACAAGCACTTTTTTTTTTTTTTTTATATTTTATTGAAATCTGCGTATACAAACATCATGACATAGATATTACCTTTTACATAAGAATTTCCCAAAACCAAAACAACTACAAGCCAACTTTCAGTCGCTTCCCAACCTTGACAGAGTGAGGGTGTCCCAGGTGCGCGTCAAGTGACCCCTGGTGACCAGTTGGTGAAGCTTTGTTTTCTACAAAATGGCGAACTACAGGAGGAGAGTCAACACCGTCTGCTTGGAATTGTTAAAAGGAGCCGTTTATCCAAGCAATGCCGACGTCGTTTTACCACTCATCATTCGGGATACTCTCAAGATACCTACCGAAGATTTGTACGGCGTGTCACTGAATGGTAATGCGAGAATCTTTGTGAAATTTGTGTCACCTGCAGTCTATGAAAGGGTCGTTGACACGTATCAAGAACGGCCTATTGTTGTCAACAATAGCTTGGAGGTGCGACTTCGCGACGTGTCGGCACATTACTCATGGATTCGTCTTCGCAAAATTCCATTTGAAGCCGACGAAGCTGATGTACGACGTGTGTTTGGAAGTTCAGGACTATACATGCTGTCAATGTGGGGCGATGGTCCCAAGGAATCTATGCTGGGATGTTAGAAGGGTCTTTTTCCATGAAAATGACTTTGAGACAGCCTATTCCATCATATGTGACTATGGAAGATTTCAGGATGCAAATCTATGTTACCTACCCAGGGCAGGTACGGACGTGCCGTCTGTGTGGTGGCCTGGCCATATGGCGCAATTCGAGCGAGGAGTGGCAGCAGCGGACGGAACAACCTGAAGCGACACTTAGTGTAATGATGGACGAGTGCGTTCACCCACCGAAGGATGAAGGAGATACCTGTTAATGGGAAATGGAGTGCAGCGGTGGAGGCTGCAGAGGAAGTCGTCTTGACGTTGCCACCAGTATCTGAGGGCGATCAAGATGGTGATGCTGCGGGTGAGTCACCTCTGGTGGAAGAGGTGCTGAGCCCGTCCATGGAGTGCCTGGTTTTGACGAAATTCAGAGGCTCCTTGACAGCCCGACGCCAGGGGATTTCGTATCCACGCGGTGATTTCACCGGTGGTGGAACTGTACTTGTGAGTAGTGTGGGTGCAGAGGGAAGGCGTGTACCTCATAAGTCTGTGATAGTGGCAGACGTGGAGGTGCACAAGGAAGATAATATGGGTGATATGGAGTACGAGGGAGCTTCCCGTAAGAGGCCAAGTACACCCGTGGAGGATGACATTCTAACTCCAGGCCAGAGGACAAGCAAAAAGGTTTGGGCAGATTTAGCCAAAAGTGACAAGGGTAAGTTAGGTGGGAGTGGTGGGAAGTCCTTTAGAAGTAGTAGCGGTAAGTCCAAGTCAGTTTGTCAGCAACTGGGAAGAGAAATGATAAAACCCCACCACTGTCTTCAAGTGCATTACAATAAATGTTAATGGCCTCTGTTCAGAGGTCAAGAGACGATGGGTGGAGGTATCACTAAGACGTTTGGATGTTGATGTGTTCTTTATGCAAGAACATAATTTTAGGTGTGGAAGTGAGTTGCGAGTGCGAGGTATACATGTTATGTGGGAACTCTGACAAGTTCAAAGGTGGGTTGTAGTAGGCATACGGGAGACCAGTCCTTTACGTTGTTGGCATGGGATTGGGGCGGTGGGGACGGGTTGTGCGAACATGGGGCATATACAAGTAGGTTTTGTTTGTGTGTATATGCAGCAACATCTAATAGACGGTGAAGGAAGATTTTGTACGCGAGCATTTAGTATATTTTTCAGGGCCTCCCTTTAGTTTCCGTGATTGCCGGGGATTGGAATTGTGTTATTAGGGAAAAGGATGTTGAGCCAAGAGGTGGGGGTGTCTCCTAGAGATTTCACGGGATGTACTACGGGCGGTTGGTGTTGTAGACGTGATTGGAGGTGGGGGTGGAACGTGATTTCACATTTTGTCGGAAAAGGTTATGCCGCACGTTTAGATAAGTGTACATCACTGATTTTACGTTGTGGGAGGGTAGAATGTGTGGATTTGGGTTTCACGGACCATAGGGGCGTGCTGGCAGCTCTAGAATGGGAAGGTGTTGTTGAGTTTTCCCTAGCTACTGAAATTAAATGTTGGGTGTTGAAGGGTTTAGAGGCTTTGGAGTCTTTTGGGTTATGGTGGGAGAGGTTGTGGGACGGTGGTAGAGGGAAACGGGAATGTGGTGGATTGGTGGAATTCAAGAGCAAAGTTGGCAATAAAGGGTTTTACAGTAGGTTAGGGAGGGAAGATGCGTCATATAGGTACGGAAAGCAGAAGGTACCTTGAGGTCAGTTGAGAGATTGTTACGGTGCGGGAGGAAGGTATGATCAAGCAGAAATAGAGTGTCTTAGAAGTCAATTACAGGATATACAGAACGAGAATTTTCAGGCGTTGAGGGTGCGGGCGGGGATAGAGGAGGTGCTATGGGGGATAAGCCCTCTGTTCGAGTCCTTGAAGTTTCAGGTTGCGACGCAAGGCGACAACGGTGATGTCTTTGGTTGTTGATGAGACTTGGCTGGATACTGTAAGGGACAAAGGCTATGTACTACAGAAAGCATGGGGAACTATCGGATAAATGTTTACAAAAATGGATTGGTAGAAGGGAATCAGGAGGGGAGGAGGCTTTACTACATAGTATAGTGGCGAACGTGAATGATGTGGATAGAATGGCCATGGAGGGAAATATAACGGAGGGGGAGGTTGCCCAGGCCGTTCGGAGTCAGGCAATGGGAAAATCGCCGGGTTGGGATGGATTTTCGGGATTTTTATGAGTCCATTGGGAAACTTTAAAACACGTCCTGGTCCGTTTATCAATGCTATGAAAGATGATGGAAAAATGGGTGGGGAGGTGGGGTTGGGATCGTCGTTTAGTGCCGAAGGTACATACATGGAACTCTAGGGAATATAGACCCATCCGTTGTTAGGAGCGGATTATAAGATTTTTGCAAGAATTTTAGCTAATCGTATGAAACGAGTGTTAGATAAAGTGGTATGGGAAGGGCATGTCAGGGAAACGCCTTCCCCTGAACAAAATATTGATGGAAAAATTAATAAATAATAGTAAACCGTAGGATATTTATAATAAGATGGTTTTTTCTGGATTTTAATATAAAATTAAATAGAAATAAAAAAGATATATATCCGTTGTGGTTCAGGTCTGTTGGTGAGACAGGAGGTAATAACCGGAGGGGGAGAATAGATGATGGTTGTCTCTCTGTAGGTGGTATGTCTCCGTAGTAGATGGTGAATCTCCTGGGACCACGAGGTTGAAATACCACACTGTAGGTATCCAAAGGTAGATGAGATCTTCTGCAACACCCTCTAACGCACACAAGTTAGAAACTAGAGAGGAGTTGTTGAGGAATTCCCGTTAAGTCCAGGGAAAATCTTGCTCGTAAGTCATGCGTCTGTCCTGGAGAACCAGTCCAGCGGCAGAGCTGATAATAAAGAAAATATTCTGGTTACCATAAGTCTTAAAACATTTAAGATAGAAAAAGGTGTTTCAAGATGACCAAGTCACTACTGGTAACCAAAGAAAATATAATAATCAAACAAAAGAACTACTCCTGGTAGATTGCCTTACCTGATTCGGAGAAGAGTGAAGGTGAAGTGACTTTCCACTCCCCAACCGACACCAGGAAAGAGTCATACTACCAGGAGTAGAAGAAAAACCCTCAGACAACCGGGAACAAGAGTTTAGCTCCAGCCCGCTAGATGGAATTGCTGGCTGTAACTCGTTAATAATGCTCCCGGCTGACTGAACAACCGTTACCTTATTTACAACTACTTTTCCCTCACAGGCAATATGGGATTCCTGGAAGGTCTATGAGGGTCGGCCATCGTAGAATTAAAGGATTTGTGGAGGCACGTCATGGGGGAGGAGTATTGGGATTGGATTGGGAAAAGGCTTTTGATAATGTAGATAGGGAGACTTTATTTGCAATTTTATTAAAACGGGGTTTTTGGAGAAGAGATAGTGTCATGTGTGTATGCTATACATTGATGCAAAACTACGGGTTCAGGTGAATGGGAGGGTGGGGTCCGCGATAGGCATGGGGTGGGGCTGCGGCAGGGTGTCCCCTCTCCCAGCTCTTGTTTGCCTGTTTGCAGGACCCTTTTATAGGTTAGTTAACGGAGGAGGGGGCAGGGTTTTAGTGCGCAGGGTGTAGAGGTGGGCATCATAGGATACGTTGATGATACTACCATAATGGTGCGTAGTAGGGTAGGTTTGGAATTCATTAACAGGGTTATAGTTTTTTTGGAGATGCGTCAGGGATGCGTGTTAACAGGAAAAAAACAAAATTTTTGGAGGTGGGGTCCTGGGTGGGGGGCGTTGGGCAAGGAAATATGGGTGGAAAACTGTAGAGCCTTAAAATATGTGGAATACATTTTTGTGATGAGGAAAGATCTGCAAGAACAATTAATTCTTCTTTAGTTGTAGATGCAGCCATTCGTAGAATGGCTGGATGGCAACAGTGAGGTGACAATACTTCAGAGGGTAATTGTCATAACGTTCTTGTGTATAATAAATTATGGTTTGTGGCAGCAGTTTATCCTTTGCTTCCGGAGATGTACTGAGGTTACAGAGGAGAGTTTTGAATTTTATATGGGGATTCCGTCGACATTGGTTGGGAAGGACGTCGTCATGACAAAAATAGCTAAGGAGTATGGGGCTAATACCGGTACATAGGCGTTTGATTGGTATTTATGTGCGGCAGGAATATCTAGAGCGAGGCAGAGTTAGGGGGCGAGGGTTGACGCAGTAATGGAGAGGTTAGAAGGTGGTGGGTGGGTAAAGATTTAATGTTGTGTGAAGCCATGTTGGCATCTATTGGTAGTACAAAACCCCAAGAGGGTAAAGGTATGTAAACTGGATAATATTGGTATGTACGTGGGTGAGGTCATTGGTGAGGAGGTTTATCCGGGTTACCATTGGAAGACCATATGGTATTGGTTCAAGAGATTGCGATTGCACCCTCGGGTTCGAGAAACTGGATTCCGTTCCTTCATGGCATCCTAGCGTCTAGGGCGCATTGTATGTAATGGGTGTGACTCGGGATCAAAACTGTGTACGGTGGATGGCCGGAAACGGCCTACCATGTCATTTTACTTTTGTGAAGAATTAATAAGGGTGAGAACTGGTTTCAGTGCGTCCTACGACAGGTAGGCGGTGAGGATTGTCGATGCTTAGGGCGTTAGTTTAGAGGTATGGGGTTGTTGGATGCGGTCCGACGATCGGTTTCGTTTGGGACTGATTTTATATATGTTTCTTGGGGGGTGCGGGAGATTAGAAGTGCGACGCGCATCAGGGCACTGGCGTGTCAGTTTTACAGAACGAAATGTAGAAATCGTGAAGTGTATGGACATAGCTGGGGAGAGACTTTTCGTTGGGATATAGACATCTAACGATGGATGTATTAAAGGGTTTGTGACATCCACTGCGTGTTGAATGGTACCATGACGGAGCGTGTGGGCTGGTCTTCGGTGAGGGGAGGGTGTTTTTCATTTTTATGTATGAAGTGAGCTAGTGAAATGTGTGCAAGATGTGGGATGTGGCCTAGGATGAGGGAAGGTGACCTGTAGTTGGTCCGGGGTTAGGTTCTCGGTGTGATTGTTGACTCAGACTGGGGGAGTTCAAAATGGAGACAGTGCATGGTTTTATCATTTTGGTGGAACTGTTAGTTATTAAGTGGGGTAAACTTCTTTTGCATGGAGAGTCGGTCTTATATAGTAGATAGAGGTATGAGAGTTGGATATTCAAACCGGCTATTTAGTCCGAAGACTTTCAGAGACAGTGACAACCCATTGTGACAAATAAGGGTTATATCCTCTGTTTGCGTTACTTTTGTAGTCTTTCATAGGACCGACTCAGATTGTGTGAATTGACAACATGGAGAGATTTCCAAGTTGTATATCTGATGGATAGAACATAGTATACAATTAGGCTATGATTCTATTAGTTTTGATTGGTCATGTGTTAAAATTTTTATGTGGTCCGATGTATACTGGTAATAGACTGAGGTTTAGTTAGGTGTTTTGTGTACCTAGTAAGAGGGGGAGAATTAAGAGATCTAATGCCAAGAACCTAAGGTTTTTCTGATGACATCAAAAGGACACCTAGTTTTGTGTTAGGGAGCACACCAAAGCATGTGAGAGTTATGCAATTAACCTTGGATGGTATGCTACCATGAACAAGACCTGTGGTAGGAGAATTGTGTTTTGTAGCCTCGAATGTTTAGTAATGATTGGAGACGTAAACTTAGGTGCTTCTTGATCCCCATGTAACATACATGAGAGTCGGACTAGAGTCCAGTGTCCACAAAGATAATCTGTATTGAACAAAAATGTGTTTCGACTTAACTTGTATGTAATACTAAGGCAAACGAACAATATTTATGTATGGCCAATAGTATACATGGTAAGGTTGACTTTGATTTGTAAATGTATTAGGGGGTGTTGTCGGCGTGTTGTAATATTAATAAGCATTGTTGAACATAATTTACATTCATATTAGGTATCCTTTTATTGTATTGTATATACCAGTATGTACCGTTTTCAATAAGATGTAAAAGTTTGAAATAACGGTATCAACATGTTTAAAGTACACATGGTTAGATGTTTATGTTTAGAGTTCGGAGGTATGATGAATTATGTTGAGAAACACTGTGTTGGCCCTCTCAACACAAATAAGTTGTTGGGGTTTCCCTTTGATTTGTACACTGTGGAGCTGCAGGAGGGTTCAGGTACTAGAGCACGTGTTGTACGGTGCTCCGGGAGGGGGTCTTGGTTTGTAATTGTATTTAGTGACATAATACTATGCTTGTTATAGTACTTATCATTGTTTTGAATGTTGTGTTTTCGCGTGGGTTATGATTAACGGGTTTACATTGAATATGAAATGTCAAATTCTATCCTGCTGATGTGTTGGATTATGACAGTGTATAATTATTATATTATCACATACATATTTTTGTTCCTGTTGTAACTCTTCTTGTCTATACTTGTCTGTACTGTTTTTAATAAATAAAAAAAAAAAATAAAAAAAAAAAAAAACTTCCCCACACCAAATGCTTAGTACCAAATATAATATTACATCACACTCCATGGTTCCTTCCTTTTCGCTATAACAGACGAAATATATACCAACCAATCAATAAGTTCTACGTGAACGCTTCAAGGCACACCAGAAACAACTACAATCTCATCCTTTCGCACCCCTCCTCCAAGATCGTTCACGCATTGTTATGCCATAAGACAAAACATAAAACCACAAAACAATGACCACACAAGGAATGAATACATATTACATACATATTACCATGACACAACGTATATAAAAACAATATATACCTTCCCAACCATGGGTTACATTAAACAAATATATACCTGACAACTACATATCCGTCCTATTCCCAAAAATTTTACAACCACCAAGCCCCATATACTTAAGGCCACCTTTAGTATGCTTCTGATCTATACACAAAACATGATATAACAAAATATAGACAAAAAGAGATATAACCCCTTTTAAAAAAACTAATATACCCCCTGATACCCCCCTTGGAAAATCCCCAAACAAAAAAAATAAATAACCACGAAAAA